>JACRUU010000009.1:2501045-2638545 GCA_030449085.1 Kryptopterus vitreolus | reverse complement strand
GGACCTGAGGCGGGCGCGACACGCCGAGGTCCACTTCCTCTCAGAGCAGAGGCCGTCGCAGCCCCTCGCCCGGCCCTTCCTCGTCCCTCCATCTCTTCCAATTCCTCATCGAGCAAGGTTTGCCGTGAAGCCGGAATCCCCCTGGCGTCGCCGGAAGCGGGCATCCCCAGTGCCTGTAAGGCTTTCCTGCTGTAATTCATATGAATTGTTTGTTGTTGTTATTATGGCATTGTGTTTATTTGTCCTTCCTCCTTGTCTAGTTTCAGAGCGGCCGGGTAACACCGCCTCGCCGAGCGCCGTCCCCCGACGGCTTCTCCCCGTACAGTCCCGAAGAGACCAATCGCCGGGTCAACAAGGTCATGAGGGCCCGTCTGTACCTGCTGCAGCAAATCGGACCCAACTCCTTCCTGATCGGAGGAGACAGCCCGGATAACAAATACCGCGTGTTCATCGGACCTCAGGTACCTCGGCGCCGTCCTCTACAACTTGTTGTTTCGTTTGTTTTTTGCTTTTAACGCTTATAGCCGTTCGTTCGTTTGTTCGTCCCAGACGTGCAGCTGCGGCCGCGGGGCCTTCTGCATCCACGTGCTTTTCGTCATGCTGAGAGTGTTCCAGCTCGAGTCGTCCGACCCGCTGCTTTGGAGGAAGACCCTGAAAAACTTCGAGGTAAGTTTCGGAGGAAACCGTGCCACCATCCCGAGCGTCAAAAAATGGACCAATAAAAAAACGCCCTCCGTTGCGTCCAGGTGGAGAGCTTATTCCAGAAGTACCACAATCGGCGGAGTTCGCGGATCAAAGCGCCGTCGCGCAGCACCATCCAGAAGTTTGTGTCCCGCATGTCCAACTCTCACACGACCTGCACCTCCAGCTCCTCGCCCTCCAGCAACGAGAGCAGGTCTGGGGGTTTAGCGCCATCGAAAGATTTGTTTGTTTGTTTTTGTTTTGCAGACGATTATGAATACATGTAAACAATACAGTCCTGTTTACACAATTTACAGTACTGTGCTGTTTAAACAACACATTATATGCTATAGTTATTTGATCACACCTCCCGGGTCGGGGTTCGAATCCCGTCTCCGCCTTGTGTGTTTGCATATTCTCCCTGTGCCTCAGGAGGGTTTTTCTCCTGGTTTTCCCGATTCTCTGGCTCGCCCCCGGGTCCAATTGACACCTTGGAAAGTCGTTCTGTGTCCTGAGATGGATTGGAACCCCATACAGAGTGTGTTCTGCCTTGCTGCCCACCAAAACGCCCTGTCTCTCCCCTCTAATCTCGTGACCTAGAGGGAAGATCGTATAATGCGGGTTCGAACAAATGAATGAATGAACAAAAATAATCCGGGATTAAAAAAAAAACCCCGTTAAAACGAAAGCATATGAATGAATTAATAAATTAGCATTTGATGCCCTGTGGCTAAAACATACGGCGAGGGCAACAAAAGGGTGGCTCAAATAGAAGCACGTTTAAGATCATGGGACTTTAATCCCATTTGAAAATCCCATTGAAAAGTGCTGGAACTTCAGATTGGCCAATTGAGAGCCTCGAAACCTTCAGGATCTGCGACGAGGAGTGGATCAAAATCCTTCAGCAAGAAACGTCTCGCCTCTACTCTTGCAAATAATAATAATAATAATACACGTGTTCGACCAATTCATTCATTCATTCATCTTTATCCGATCTTCCCTCGGGTCACGGGGAGCCTGTGAGTATCTCAGGCGTCTATGGGCATTAAGGCAGGATACACCCTGGATGGAATGCCAACCCATCACAGGACACACACACACATTCATACACTAGGGACAATTTTCCAAGGTGCCAATCAACCTACCGTGCATGTTTTTGGACTGGCGGAGGGAGGAACCGGAGAACCCGGAGAAAAAAACCCCCCTGATGACACGGGGAGAACATGCACAAACTCCACACACACACATGGCCGAGACGGGAATCGAACCCGGACCCTGGCGGTGTGAGGCGAACGTGCTAACCACTAAACCAACCGTGCCCAATATTGTGAATATCCTTTATTTGTCGCACAGTGAAATTGTTTCTTCGCATATCAAACATATTCCATGTTTAGAAGCAGCCTCTGGAGCATGATACAGCGCCCCCTAGAGCACAGAGGGTTGCACAAAAGTGGCAGCTTGGCCATACCGGGCCTCAAACCCCTCAAAGCCGATCTGGAAGGCGTTCCGAGTGCCTTAAACCCCTGAGCTATCCCCCCCCCCAATGTTGCCGTATCGGCATGGTCAGACCGGAGTAACCTGGGTCCAATCTGTGTAAATAATAGAAATTTGAAAAGGTCAGCATAGTTCTTCATGGCATCCATTAGCACCCCGGACTTTTGTATATTGTCCTTAAAGAGTTTAGGAATCATTTCTATTCCGGTGGAAAAATGCCGAACTTGTACATCCCGAGACAGTAGGCCTCTTGTTGCGCCCGATTGGAACAACGCTCTTCCCTGTGAGATCCGCGCACCCATCGAGATAAGCATCCAGGCTACGTTACACGCCACCATTGTGGGATCGGGATTCGAAATGGCGGAAATATCATTCGGAGAAAAGGCCGGTGTGGTGAAGTTGTTGTTGTTGTTGTTTTTATTTGCAGTATGAAGGATGAAGAGGAGCAGATGTGTCCGATCTGTTTGCTGGACATGCTGGATGAGGAGAGCCTGACTGTGTGTGAAGAGGGCTGCAGGAACAAGCTGCACCACCACTGCATGTCATATTGAGTACAAGCACAAACACACACACACACATGTGCGACGATTGAAAAATTGAAGGAAGATAAAATAAAGGAAAGAGCAAGAACTTACTCTAAACGGGGGGTGTTATATTTAACATTTAAAGCGTTATACAATTGCAAAATAATAATAATAGTGTCAAATAATCCACGCCAAACTATCAGCGATATTTACAACAGGCTTTTAAAGCAACGGCTGTTTGTTGCACTGTTTATTTATTCACTGTTCATCCGCTGACTTGTAGTCTAGTGAAGTACCGCCTACCTATCTTTTTGTTTTTGTTTTTGTTTTTGTTTTCCCTCCAGGGGCGGAAGAATGCAGGAGAAACCACGAGCCCCTGATCTGCCCTCTGTGCAGGGCCAAGTGGAAGTCGCACGATTTTTACAGGTGAGGAAACACGTTAAGTGTCAAATCTCTGTAAACATTATGCAGTGATTACGAGATATGACAAAATTATATATAATAATAATATTTTTTTTAAAGAGATCTATGAATCTTAAAGAGTGAGAAACAATGCGTATTTAGAAGCCTCTTCGAAGAGGATACCGAATACGACTATTGTTTATCTGACTCGATCCGGCGTCGCTGATTCCAATCTGTGCAGGAAGCACCTGCATGGGTGGAGGTGAAGGGCAGGGAAGATGGTGGGGGGGGGTGGGGGGTGGGGCTCTAATTCACAATCAGAATCAGATGAGGTCCGGAAGTGAAGGGGTGTGCGTGTGCGTGCATATATACACATACATACTAGCGTAGATACACACGTATACGTGTGTGTTATGTATATATATTATGATGTGTGTATATATATATGTCTATATAGATATAATGAGAGAGATATCTCTAGACAAAAATCTCCTCACATATAATAGATTAATCCATATATATATAATCATATATAGACATACAGAACCCTACACACATACACACAACAACACACATAATTATATATCTATATATAATGTGTGTATGTATATTTATATATCATACATGCATGCATACATATACACACACTATGTGTCTGTGTGTGGTGTGTGTGTGTGTGTGTGTACATCTACACACACACACATATGGAATTCTCACCAGGTGTATCATATATGCACACCTGAGTAGTGTATACGGTGTCAGAAAATGCTTTCTAATAGGCTATTTGTATTAGTTCATTATGCAGCCCTTATAAATAGAGACACAGTGGGGCAGTTTGTTGTGTGGGGGTGTGTGTTGTGTGGTGTGTGTGTGTGTGTGTGTGTGTGTGTGTGTGTGTGTGTGTGTGTGTGTGTGTTTGGCATCAGCGTTGGAATTCCGGTGTCGGATATTCTCTCAGTGGTAGGTGAGCGAGACTGTACGGCACCACCTGTGTTTGTGTGTCTGACCAGGGCTGGTCAAATGCTTAGCAGCGAGTCAAGTTCAGTGTCTCCCATCCTAAATCCACAAACCCCCCCCCCCCCCCCCCCACCCACACTCCACACACCAAACGCCTGAATACCTAACCCCAATGGGGATCTTATCTGGTAAAAATAAAAACCACCCCGTGGAAACGATATCCGTCGTTTATGTTCTGACCTCCACGTTAGAAACCATCGGCGTGTATGGGGTATTTGGGGGTATATGTGTAGAAGAATCTCATCCTGAGGACGGATCCATCAGGCAGGTGGAAAGAAGGAAGGCTTTTAGCATGCTCAGCCAAAAGATGATCATGTAAATGAATTGGACCTTTTTATACAGGAATACTTTCATATCGCGATCCATCACACCTGTAGGACACGCAATATAACCACAAATCATCATTTTGGCACATTATTGGTCGAAACATCCTCCTGGCCTTTTTTTGTTTAAATTCCAGAAGAGTGACATTCGTGTTTATTGCTTCAAGCGGAAGTATAGATCACATTGAACCCCTGATATAGCAGTAATAATGCACCTTTTTTTAATATATATTTGTGTTTAGTCACGACCCGGCGTCCACAGCGGAAAGCTCCATAGGACGCTCTCAGAGCCTGGTGTCTTCATCCACCGCTTCGCCAAACGGCCACGCTGAAGGTCAGAGGGCGGCTGACGACGGAGACTTTTCTCTTCCCCATTATGGGGTGCAGCAGATCCCTCAGACTTATAAAGAACTTGCTGAGCCTTGGATCAAGGTGAGGTGGATCACAGGAGATACAGAGTGTTTAGAGAGAAATAAAGAAAGAGACCTATATATAAGAGGGAGATAGAGGGGGGGGGGGAGAGAGAGGGGGGGGGAGAGAGAGAGGAGGGGGGGGAGAGAGAGAGAGAGAGAGAGAGAGAGAGGAGAGAAAGTGCGACAGACACAGATCATGAGACAGGCGACGAGATTGGGGGGTGGGGCGGGGGAGGTTGGGGGTATGTAGATTAGAGAGAGAGAGAGATAGAGGGAGTAGGAGAGAGAGGAGGAGAGAGAGATAGAGGGAGGAGGAGAGATAGAGAGAGAGAGAGAGAGAGATACGATGAGATGATATGCTATGTATATGTATATGTATATATATATATATTATATATATATATAGATATATATAAGAGTTTATATATATATATTATGATATTATATATATAGAATAATATAATAGCATATGTGTGATGTATGCATATAGATAGATAGATAGATAAGATAGATAGATAGATAGATAGATAGATAGGATAGAGAGATTGTGTGCTGCATTGTTATGCATATAAGGGTGTGTATGTTGTATGTTGCCTCCATTAACAACTCGCTCGATCTTATAAAACAATGGGAAATCTTGTCCATTATTCCCCAAAATGGAAGACCATTTAAAAAAAAAACAATATAATCAGTGTGCCCATCGTTTATATTTATTTGTTGGTTTGTTTGTTATTTATTTATTGTCCAGGGGTGTTTGGTAAGAGCTGGTCTCGGTGCCTGTGCGAGCGGAACTGGACACATCCGCGAGGATGGCCCCTGCCGAGGCGTCCCCGCTACGACCTTCGTGAGCGGGCTATGAACTGCTGGCCCAAACGGCGAGCACTCGAGTGCCCTGAAGCTAAGGGGACGGAGTCGGGGGAGCGGCGGGCAGAGAGATCTCGGGGGAAGTGGTGGTCGAGTCCTGCTGCAGTGTCCTGTCGATGGTTGCGCGGACCCAGTTTACAAAGTCTACGTAGCCGCGCTGGTAAGCTTTTAGTTCAAGTCACGTTTTGCCTTTCATGGCCTTAAGATTGATCGAGACGAGCTTGACCACATTGTCCCGCGCGCCACGACACGCCACGCCACGCTACTGCTGGCACATCATCCGTCTCCCTCCTGATCGGGTCAAGAGGTTAGGAAACCCGTGTGTGCTCTCATGACTGCAAGAGACTTGTAGGAAATTGCCTAATAGCACTCTGGTAATGATTTCCACACGGTGGTTTAGTGGTTAGCAGTTCGCCTCTCAAAAACAGGGTCCGGGTGCGAATACCTCTTAGGACATGTGTGTGTGGAGTTTGTTTTTGATGTTATCCATGTGTCTCAGGGTTTTTTTGGTTTCCTCCCGGTCCAAAAACATCCTCGTAGGTTTATTGGCACCTTGGAATGTCCCTAGTGTATGAATGTGTGTGTGTGTGTGTGTTGTCCTGCGATGAGTTTGGCATGCCATCCTGGGTGTATCCTGCCTTAATCCCATAGACGCCCGAGATAGACACAGACTCCCGGAACCAGGGAAGATCGGATAAAGGTAAAAGTGAATAATCATTCGAGAACCTCCATTAGTGTGTGTGAAGACGTTAGTGGGCACAAAATGATACAAATCTGTTGATGAAGAGCCTGATGATTTTTTTTTTTTTTTTTTTTTTTTATACACACACGTCATGGAAATTCAGTTTATTAGTCAAAGTCTACGAATGTGATATTCGGATTACAGTCGTAACCTTTCACTATAGTGTTTTTTTTACACATGCTTGTATATTGAAAACGAGTTTGAATTCGATGTTTGTGTTGTTCGTGTTTGGGGCTGTTTATAAAGAGTGCCAAAGTTCACTATTACAACAAATCCATGCTGGTTCTAAAGTTCACTTCAAAAACCAGGAAGTCTGCAAAACAACCCGGAGACCTTCAGGCTGGAATCCGAAAGTTTTTTTTTTTTTTTATTTATTTATTTATTTAATTCTTTCTTGAACATTTAACCGTTTTTTAACTTTATTATTTTTTTTTTTCTTGTCGGACAAAACAAAAGCTTTTTCGGGAGAACATTTTTCTTTTTTCTTTTGGACTTTGATTTCTCCCTCAGGCTCTTTCGCTCCAACAAGAACAGTTCTGTGCTCTCGGGGGGGATTTCAGGATGTTAGCATCGTCTGATTTTTTTTTTTTTTTTTTTTTTTTTTTTTTTTTGGCTTCAAACAAAGCCTTTATGGGAGGAAAAAAAAAATAAGAAGCGTATGGGACTAAGAAAAATACCCCATCCGCTTTTGTGACTGCAAAGCCGGCGTCAGTCGAGTGATGTTTGAGTTGGAGTGGAGTGAAAAAAACAGAACGCGGGGCGAATTATTCGTCCGGGGGGGGGGGTGAGACGCGGGGGACGGCATGTGCGTTTGTGATTTTTACACAGCTTGTATTGTTGTTTTTTTTTTTTTTTTTTTTAACCAGGGAAAGGGTAGGCGGGAAATAAAGTGTGATGTGTGTGTGTGTGTGTGTGGTGGTGTGTTTGGGTGGTGAGGGGGAAGTCTGTAGCGAGAAAAGAGTCAGTGCTGAGCTTATCAGTGCCGGCAACACCCAGTACAATGCGCGATCAGTCACCACTCCCCAGTCTTTCTGGTTGTGGGGTCTGGGTGAACTGTTTTTTTTTCACACAACCACACCAACAAAACAAACACACCATCACATGTTAACCACTACGAGTGAACATAGATTCTGGATCTTTGCTCTTGCAAGAATAGTACATGATGAGGTAAAAGTTCATGGCTCGCAGTTAAAGAGTGATAATGATTAGAATAAGATGTGTGTATGTGTGTTGTGTGTGTGTGTGTGTGTAGAGTACTTTCTGAGCTGCACCATGTTCTATCTATTACCATTTTTCAAAAGGACGCATACACGATTTTGGGTAGTATTGTACAAACAAAACAAACCTCGTGTTTTTGATGCTTTGTGAAATATTTGGGATTCTTATTTCGACCTTTTCCTCGCCTAGAAAACTCTGCGGGCCATGCTGGTCTACACGCCGTGCCACAGTCTGTCGGAGCGCAGTCGCCTGCAGCAGCTGCTCCGGCCCGTCGTCGAGACCATCTTGGTGAAATGTGCCGACGCTAACAGGTGCCGAAATGTTGTGATTTCGGGGACACTTTGGACGTATTGGTGTTGTGTGTTTTGCTGCCACCTATGAGGAAAGTGTAAACGCAAGTCCAGTTGAGAATTGGAAAGTGAATTTTGTGTATATATATTCAGATATACGTATATATATTGAGAAAGAGAAAAGAGATAGAGTATTTTTGTGTGTGTCTATGTTATATATATATATATATACTTATATAATATATATATATTATAATAGCATACAATGCAAGTTTTCCTTTGTTCTCCACTCTACTGGAGCTGTGTAAAGGCCAGGTTGGAGAGCTTGCGGTGGTCGAGAGATTCTTAAAGCAGGTACGAATGCACTTGATTCTTCTTCCTGACCGGAAAGATCGATTCGACCATAGTTTGCACGTCTGTCTGTCTGTCTGTCTGTCAGTCATGTATCGTGGAGGGACTATGTGCTGAATTGGATCCGGGTTCCCAGACCGAGGAGAATAACGGCAAGCGCTTCTCGGCCGCGTATGTCTGATCGACAGGTTGCTGCTGAGTTTCCAGCTGCGTTTTACCCCCTATCGTCACGGCGACGGCTGTGGACATCCCCAGAATCAGGTGGAGAGGGACAGGATTTGTCCATTATAGCACTATAGTACAGGTGACTACTCATCTTCTTACTCCAGTGTTCTTACGGTTCTTTTGCCGTGATTCCAGGTACCAGAAACTGCTGCGTCTGATGAGCTTCGCGCTGCAGTTCATAGACAACTCGCACTCCATGGTGGGGAAGCTGTCGCGCCGCGTGTCAGAGCGCCGCCCGCATGGTGGCTCGCGTGCCGCACGTGTTCGTCAAGCTGCTGGACATGCTGAGCGTCACAGCTCCACCCACTAGCCCGCATGCGCCGGCGCTTGCGGCCATCGCCGAAGAGATGGACATCCTGGACGCCGTGCACCTCGGCCTCGAGGACGTCCAGGGCGCCGCCGGGCCGCACCGCGACGCCTTTCTGGACCCGCAGCTCCTAGAACTCGCCCGTAGGGCCACCGAGAGGAGCTCGCCCACCCACTGCGCGCAGGAAAAGCCCTGCGCTAAAGGCTCTCGCTGCGGCGCCAAGGCCCCGGACGACGCGCCGGACAGGACGCTGTGCGCCGCCGACTCGCCCAAACCTCCGCTTCACCTGCGTGCCCCGATCAGGTCCCTGAGCCAGTGTCTTAATTCGCATTCGCCCTCGTCCAATCAGCCGCCCCCGCTCCCCTCCCCTTCCTCCAATCATGTCCGGCCGCAAGGGTTTGTCCCCGGCAAGTTCGCGAACTGCTCCCCTGGTGCCCAGCGCAAATTCCCGATTCCTAAGGGTGCTGGCGCAGGAGGGGCCAGCAAAGACCCCGAAAAGCTCCCCTCGCCCTTGTTCCCCAACCCTCGGCCTCTGCCGTCGAACCAAATCCATCGTCCCAAACCCTCGCGCCCGTCGCCTTCCGCCTCTTCCGAGGCACCAAAAGCTCAGTGTCCAGGCCCCAAAAGCAACATGAAGCTGGAACTTCAGGACCTTTACCCCGAGGAGGGCGCGAGGCGCGGCGCCAACGCCGCCTTCGTCCCGAGTGACGACGCGGTCTTCACGCCGGTGGACGAGAAGTTCCACGGCCTGGACGCTTCGGCCGAGCTCACCTCCAGCATGGAAGACCTCTTGGAAGCCTCCATGCCGGTGGCCGACAGCACCGTGACGTTCCAGTCGGAGGTGGCGGTGCTGTCTCCGGAGCGGGCCGGCTCCGACGACGACGACGACGCCGCCGCCGACGACGCCTACAGCCAGGACGTGACCCAGAACCAAAAGTGCAAGGAGAAGATGGAGGCCGAAGAAGAGGAGGCGCTCGCCGTCGTCATGGCCATGTCGGCCTCCCAAGACGCCCTACCCATCATCCCGCAGCTGCAGGTGGAGAAGGAGGAGGATGTCATTATCATACAGGTGGATGTGAGTGTAGATTTTTCTTATTGTTATTTGTTTGTTTTTATTTGTGCGCAAGTTTTGGTAAATTAAATGACCTCACTGCGACCCCTTTTCCCGCTCGTTCTCAGACACCCGAGACGCTGCCTGGTCATACCAAAGCAAAACAGCCTTACCAGGAGGGTGCGGAGTGGCTGAAGGGACAGCAGATCGGACTCGGAGCTTTTTCCTCCTGCTACCAAGCCCAGGATGTCGGCACCGGCACACTGATGGCTGTTAAACAGGTGTGTGTGTGTGTGTGTGTGGTGTGTTGTGTTTTTGTTGTGTGTTGTGTGTGTGTGTGTGTATGTGTGTGTGTTCGGGAGGGGGTAGCCCAGTGGTTAAGGTGTGGACTTTGATTATAATGTTGGAAGATCCACGGGTTTTCAAACCCCACCACCATCAAGCTGCCTTAGTGGGCCCTTGAGCAAGGCCCTTAACCCTCAATTGCTCATTGTAAGTCGCTCTGGATAAGGGCTCTGCCAAATGCTGCAAATGTAAATGTGTGTGTGTGTGTGTGTGTGTGTGTGTGTGTGTGTGTGTGTGTGTGTGTGTGTATAGACAAATAAGGCCGTGCAATTTTTTTATTTATTGAAGAAAATAAAAATTGGTGCTATTTTTAATGACATCTTTTAAAACATCTTTAAATACCATTTTTTATATGCTTTTGTTTTTATTATTTAAAAAAATCAATTTCATCTTTTATTATTTTCTCCATTTAGTACATTTATTAGGTCAATTAAAATAATAAGCCATTTTAGCCGTTTGCATGCAAATGCAGTCAGTATTTTATAATATTATTATATAATGTACATTTTAAACAAATATAAATAAATAGCTGTTGTTGTTTTTTTTGGATGTTTGCTAATTATTGAGAGGGTTTTAAAACACACCTCCAGGGTCCGGGTTCGAATCCCGTCTCGGCCATGTGTGGGTGTGTGGAGTTTGTGCATGTTCTCCCCGTGCCTCAGGGTCCTTTTCTCTCTTTTTAGGGTTTTTCTGGGTTCTCCGGTTTTCCCCCGTACAAAAACATGCACAGTAGGTTTATTTGCACCTTGGAAAATTGTCCCTAGTGTGTGTGTGTGCTCCTGTGTGTGTGTGTGTGTTTGTGTGTGTGGTGTCCCCCCTGCTGTTGTGTGTGTTTGTGGGGTCTGTGATGGGTTGGCATTCCATCCGGGTGTATCCTGTCTTTAATGCCCATAGACGACTGAGATAGACACAGACTCCCGTGAACCGATGGAAGATCGGATAAAGCGGTATAAGATGAATGAATATATAATAGTATATACACACACGGTATATTAAAGGGGAAATGTAGCCTTTTTTTCCTCCCCTTTCTACACTTCCAAATCAGCTTTGCCGTCCACGTTTTCAAGGTCAGTACTGCGCGTCTCTCAAATACGGTCTCGCGCTAAAGCCGCGCGTGTCATCGGCAGTCGGCGCGCTTCCACGGGTCATGTTACAAACACATGAGATGGTCGTGTCAGAACCAGTCTGCCAGTAAGAGGGTTATCTGGCAAATCCTTGCATGAGTCAGATCAGCGTTTGAGGTGTTGCCAGGCAGAAGCTCGGACGGGGCTCGGGGCAGACGATCATTCACTAATGATCAAAGTTCTCATTGCACCGTTATTTGTTAATTTTGTTATTCATCATTCATTATTCATATCTACCCCCGCTTATCTGATTTACCTCGGGTCCGGGGAGCTGTGCATCCGGGTGTCTATGGGCTTAAGGAGGATTCACCCTGGATGGATTCCAACCCATGCGGACACACACACACACACACACACACACACATTCATACACTAGGACAATTTTCCAAGGTTGCCATCAACTTACCGTGCATTTTTTGGACCGGGAGGAAACAGGAAGAACCGGAGGAAAAACCCCCTGAGGGACGGGGAGAACAACATGCAAACTCCACACACACACATTCATGAGACGGGAATCGAACCCCCAACCCTGGCGGTGTGAAGCGAACGTTCTAACCACTAAGCCACCGTGCCCCACTTTAATTATTTCATTAATACCAATCATTTTTTTCTAGGTGACCTACGTCAGGAACACGTCCTCCGAGCAGGAGGAGGTGGTGGAGGCACTGCGGGAAGAGATTCGAATGATGAGCCACCTCAATCACCCCAACATCATCCGCATGCTGGGAGCCACCTGCGAGAAGAACAACTACAACCTGTTCGTGGAGTGGATGGCAGGTAGGATCTTGAGTGAAAACGTCTTGCGACAGTCCAGCGTGTGTGTATGTGTTTATGTATATGTATGTATGAGATTATGTGTATCTGCATTGTGTGTGGATATATAGATATATTTTTTAATTGAGAGATATCGTGGGGGGGGTGGGGGTGGGTGGGTGGGGGGGGGGGTAGGTGTGGTGGGGATTGTTTTTATACGACATATAGGAGAGTACATATAGACTAGTAGAGATATATATTATAATACCACCAGATATAGATATACACACATACACACACACACACACACACACCACACACACACATATATAGATATATACATATATATATATATATTATATATAGATATATATAATATATATTTTTTTTTATGTATGGTATATTGTGTGCTTGTCACGGTAAAATCTGCAATGTAAAATCTAACAATCTTCCAGAAATAAAGTAAATATTAAAGTAAAATAATTAAAAAAAAAAGGAAATTCTAATAAATATACGTATTAATTTATATTAAGTGAGCTGAAATGTGTAGCAGGATTGTAACGGGTGGCAGAAAAGTCACTGATTGTTATATGAAATTACAGCACATATGAAATTATTATTCCTACCTAAAGTATAAACATAATAATATAATTATGGCATTAAAAAAGAATCTACATCTGTATTATGGGCCAGCTGTTTAATGGCCACAGGCTGAAAGGATCTCCTAAACATCTGGCCACATATCCTGAATTGCCCCCCCCCCCCCTTCTCCCCCTCTCCATGTCACTTTAGGTGGCTCTGTTGTCTCATGGCTGCTGAACAAGTACGGTGCCTTCTAAAAGAAGGTGTGGTCATCAACTACACCGAGCAGCTGCTCCGAGGTCTCGCCTACCTCCATGAGAATCAGATCATCCACCGTGACATCAAAGGTGAGCTACACGC
The DNA here is from genome assembly GCA_030449085.1 of Kryptopterus vitreolus. NCBI lineage: Eukaryota > Metazoa > Chordata > Actinopteri > Siluriformes > Siluridae > Kryptopterus > Kryptopterus vitreolus. Next base: position 2,625,479 of record JACRUU010000009.1, on the reverse strand, counting down.
AACCGGGGAGGGGGGGGGTGCTGATTTACGGTCGGTAATCGGCTGACGAGTTGAGCGTGCTTGCTGCGAAGTATTTTTACAAGGCCACGAAACAACTTTCGCTGAGGCGGTGGTTATAATTGTGGTTTTCATACTGGGTCCTGAGCCGAACCAATCCTGGCCGGCGTTCCTACTGGGGGGGGGGGAATGTTAAAAATTTCACACCGGCTGTTCCATACCAATGCGGTACAGCAACGTTAATTTCAGTGCTGCCCTTGGCTCTGAGCGTTTACAACCCCCTACGGTTTACCAAACCATATCACAAAACGCTATATACTTAAAGCATGGCTGGCATGGCTATAATAAATAAATAAATAAATAAATGGTGTAATGTAACTTGAAAATGATCAGCTTGTATAAAGTAGTGCTGTCAAAGTTAGCGCTTTAGTAACGGCACTACTTTTTTTAACGCGGCTTGTATTACTACGCGAGTAAACTGCTGCCTTCACTCTGCGTCGTGTTGCCGTAAATAAACGGCACAACAAAGAACAAATAATAACCTAACGGCAGTGCCTCCACTCCGGTTCCTAAATATCCCGACTTCTCTTACACCTACTAGCTGCTCATTCACAACAGGTACGATCTCCTCAATATATTAGCGTCTATTACCGTATGAACTTTTTGGAAGCGCATCGCATTCCCAAATCCGTATTACTGCAATAAAGCGCATTTTTACTGAACGCAATAAAGCGCTTCTTTTGCGTATAACCTAAACACCGTATCACCAGTTTATATGGAAAACAACTGGAACAGAAATCTTAAAGGAGCCAAGTACCATATTTACAATTCAAACCAACACTAAACAAATAACATTGACAAGACATTAATATTGAAAGAATAATTTTCCGAGTAAAATAAGTATTAAGTAATCATGATATTATTAAAGATTTTGAGAAAATGATATATTAGAACGTCAGTTTTAATTATGTGTTAGAAACATGAAAAGTATTGTCATTTAAAATGTATTAGAATGTGTTATGGGATACATATGTGTGATTTAATCACTAGTTAAATCAGCCATCGCATTATATACCGTAAATTCCGGACTATAAAGCGCACCTGTATATAAGCCGCATCCGCTCTATTTAGAAAAAAAAAAAAAAAAAATCATAAATAAGACGCACCTGCATACAAGCCGCATCCGCTTTTGAATTGTAAATGTATATGTATGTACCTAAATAGATCCTTTCCTAACCTGTATTTTAACACGGTGTAATGGTGGACGCTGCACAGAGACGCGGAGATCCGGATTTCATACAAAACAGGATTTATTAGAAAAAAGAACTCAGGAGACGCCGCTCATACGGAGCGGAGACAGGCTAGGGAGCCTTGCGCTCTGCGCGCCGTTTTACCGGGAGTACCGGAGAGCAGGAGTGGGTGCGGACTTGGAAGTCCGGGAATCGGGATTAGACAAAGGTTAGGCATAAACATATATCGAGCGTCCGTGTCCGCGACACTAGGTATGTGCTACGAGCCCGGTCGGGGATTGTAGGGTGAACCGGGCTTTTATCGGGAGAGGGAAAATCAAGAACCGATGAGGCTGTGCTGTATTGTGTGTGTGTGTGTGTTGTGGTGTGTGTGTGTGTGTGTGCATATATACGTGTGTGTGTGCGTGTGTGTGTGCGTGAGTGTGCGTGTGTGTGTGTGAGTGTGTGTGTGTGTGTGTGCGTGTGCATGTAAAAGAGCAGGGAGGAAGAGAGAGAGCACCCGAGCAGCAAACTTTGCTGATTAAAACGGGAAAGAACCAAGAGAAAAAAAGCGCTATTTCATTATTTACTTTCATTTCTCCTGTGTGTGAAATCACGTCACCTTAACCTTGTAAAGATAGAGTTTGTCCTCCTTCTATCCGCTTCTACCCACTTATATCTGCTAAAGAGGAACTAGCGCTTTCTTCTTCTTTGCATTTATTTTGTGTTGGTTTTGATTGTAATTCCGGTTAGAGCGCCCCTAGTGGTGGAACAAATCTGCAGAATAGCCGCACCTTATAATTAGCCGCATGGTTCAAAACCTATGAAAAAAAAAAGCGGCTTATAGTCCGAAATTTACGGTATTTTATTCGATTAACATCTCTACTATAAAGTAATTCCACATGACCATATATTATAAAAAATGGTCTTTTTCTTTTGTATCTGCGTTTGATATATTTTCTAAAGAAATCAAATGAAAGAATGAATTGAGGAAGTTTCATGAATAATAGAGGGGGGAAAAAAAACCGACAAAAATGTCAGCGTGTGTAATATTTAATCCACAGTGGCCTCTGGTGGCTTTTGCGCGACAAACAAAATACCAAAAACATTATTCAAGGAAAGTCTGCTTATATTGCAGAATGTTTTTTTTTATTATTATTATTATTTTATGAATGTTTTTCTTTTCCTCTCGTAAAGGCGCCAACCTGCTGATTGATAGCACGGGCCAGAGATTACGGATCGCCGACTTTGGCGCGGCGGCGAGGCTGGCCTCCAAGGGCACGGGCGCGGGAGAGTTCCAGGGCCAACTCCTGGGCACCATCGCTTTCATGGCCCCTGAAGTAAGACTAAACATATAATTAATACATTCAGACAAACCGCCGGATTACTTCACTGATGCAGAAAACACGGGCTTTGTGGTTTTTGCATCGCGATTATGTAAAAGAATAAGCCGCAAGTCGCTTTTTAAACGTCGGCTGTTTGAAATTTCCAGACGAAGTCTTTCCGGCCAAGTCTAGTGAGTTTTCTCTGTGTGTGTGTGTGTGTGTGTGTGTGGCAATCGAGATTCACGTGGCTCTGTTGGAGAATCTGGCCAAAGTGCATTTTATATTTCTCTCCAACTCCCAAGGAAAAGAAAGAAGAAAAAAAAAAACATAATCCTTTCCAAGCCGGGCCACAATGGCCTTTATGGTGTTGACGTTTTTGTTCTCATTGTGGCCGCAGACTTTGTTAAATTAGGAGCTAGTTCAGCCGGACTTTCCCTTCTGCTCGGCGCTAAGCTTCATTATGAAAGCCTCTTGATGCTGAACGGCTCCTCCGTCGCTATTGTTTTCGCAGCGCAGACTTAAATATACGACAAATTCTTTCAAATTTCATCTCGCGCGTCAAGAGGGTGAATGAAAGGAGTGCAATTAAGGTGATTAAAAAACGACTATTGTGTGCGTGTTTGTTTGTGTGTGTGTTTGTTGTGTGTGTGGGGGGGGGGGGTTGTATCTACAGTTTTGCGTTAACATACACTTTAGTTATTGTTTAGTTTAGTGTTTAGTTTAGGATTCCGAGAATCTAAAAACGATACCTCCGTATGCCTTATTTCATTTAAAAACCCCAGACGAAGCTTTTCACCGCATGCCGTATGTGTGTGTATGAGACAAATAAAATCTGGACCTGAATCAGACCAAAATATCAACGTTGTCTTATGGGTATTTATATATTTATTTATCTATTTATTTTTCCCGTCTGCACTTTTAGGAATTTGTCATTAAGTGGAAATGCATGGAAGTGCAATGATTGCATCGGACCAAGCTGGTGCAGACTGCTGCTATATGTAGAAATGCTTTGATGAGGCCCAAAAAGTTTGTTTTATGTACTTTATGTTTACGAGGAAACCCTATAAATAAAATAAAAGAACACGTATCAACTTTTATATAGTTTTTAGAAGCGCCCAAAATAACACCTGATCATAATTTTGTCCCCTTCCGCAAGCGGACCATATTATATATATATATATACATTTTTTTTCTTTATGTATTTGGGCTTGTTTGTTTACTTTTTTTTCCCCCCCTCTCTCTTTCTCTCTTCTCTCTCTCTTCTCTCCTCTCTATATATATATATATCTATATATATTATATATTATAATTTTATATATATATATATATATATATATTAACATTATAGTTTTTAGAAGCGCCCATTATATATAGTAATATATATAATATTATATATATATATATATATATATATATATATAATTCTTTCTTTCTTTCTTCTTGTATATAAAAAAAGAAAAAAAGGACAGAAAGATTAATAATATATTATCCTAATCTTAAACTATCTTTCCACTTTACTTCCTTATTTAATCTTTCCTTTTTTTTTTTTTTCTTTTTTATACACATTACCCACAATCGGCGGCCTCTAGTGGCAGTTGTTGGTGGTGGGATTTGTACATGCGATCTTCCATGCCTTAACCGCTGAGCTAGCACCTCCCTTGTGGGTTCCGTGTTTGAACAAGAGGCTGAGATTAGATTCGAGGTGGAGTAATGACTGTAATCACCATGCCTGGGAAAAAAGTCCAAACAAGTCTGAATAAGGAAAAGAAAAACAGAAGCCACATATTTGAACATTGGATGAATATAATGCGTAGGAAACGGCGTTAGAGCGCTTCATGGTGATTGTGTGCCGCCGCAGGTGCTGAGAGGGCAGCAGTACGGCCGTAGCTGTGACGTATGGAGCGTGGGCTGTGCCATCATCGAAATGTCTTGCGCCAAGCCACCGTGGAACGCAGAGAAACACTCCAACCACCTGGCGCTTATATTCAAGGTGAGCATTACGACAAAGCACACATCCAGCTTGCTGGATACAAGAGCGCCCCCTAGATAAAAAAAAAAACATGGAAAACTGTAAAATTGTACTAAAAAAAGTTATATAATAATAATGATATTATAAGTTAATAATTATATAATTAATTAATTATATATAATACATTTAATATAGCCCTTAGCGGAGCGGAAAACATGCTCTCGTATGCATGACCCGAGTCATTCATTCATTCATCTTCTACCGCTTTTTATCCGATCTTCCCTTGGGTCACGGTTATCCTGTGCCTATCTCAGGCGTCTATGGGCATTAAGGCAGGATACACCCTGGATGCTTTAAAATGATGCACTATTTGTTAATTGCATTTTCATTCGTTTTTGTGAATTCGCCTCCGCACCCTTCAGATTGCCAGTGCTACCACAGCGCCCACCATCCCTCCACATCTTTCTCCCGGCCTGAGAGACGTCACGCTGCGTTGTCTGGAGCTGCAGCCAGCTGACCGGCCGCCTTCACGCGATCTCCTCAAACACCCCATCTTCCGCCACAACTGGTAACACGGAGCGTCCAGGAACTACTGAAGACCCGCCCCCCCCCTTCCCCCCACGCCCTTCACTGCTGTCGTCCTCTACATACTAGCACTAGCTTGGCACGCACACACACACTGGGTTTCTTTACTGCTGTAGCCTCAGCACATAATGCAAAAGCAGCCCAACAAGTGCCTTTACGGAAGCGCCGTGTTTCTCTGGTTAATCCATCTCTCTCCGCTCCTTCCTGCAATGTTCTGTAGCCATTTCAATCGCAACGAAGGAGCCGAAAAGCTTTTTCAAATGAAATCTCTTAACTGGAGCAAGATGGGTTGGTTTTTGTATGTTTTAAACTGGTATAGAAAAAAATATCTGGTGGAATTCCATTTTTTGCATTTAACAGTTATTTCATAATTTGTGCGTTTTACTGTTAGGGCCATTGTGTGTGTTTTTTGTTTTGTTTTGTTTTTTTCTCTCCTCCTTTCTGTGACGTGTAAAAACACCACAAATGGGTTTCAGGGAACGGTAATGCTTATCATTGGCTTTTTAAAAATTTTTTTTCCTTTTTTTTTTTTTTTTTTTTTTTTTTTTTTTAGCGCTAGCGTAACTCTCAATGTGAATGCTTAATAACGTCGGTATATATGTCTAAATGTATCTTTATAAAATCTCGACAGATATCGTGTGTAAAAAAAACAAATTATATCTGATTTTTCTTGTTGAGGGCGGAGTTAAAGATATTTTTTTTTAGCTTTCAGGGGTTTTGGATATCGAGACCAGCAAACCGAGTCGAACCTCCTGACCGAACTTATAAAGCAGAACTTATTTTCTATTAAACAGCGATTTGCAGTTTTCCTGCAGGTTCTGCAATAGCATGAATAGCATGTATATGAGCCTTCATTGTAAATGGTGTCCATTTAATCGTTTTTTTTTCCTCCTCCCTTTCTCTCTCTCTCCACCTGTGTTCTTGGTGTTGTTCAATCAGATGCTCATAATCTATGATTTGTTGTCCTTTTTTTAAAAAAAAAAAAAAAGCTCTTGTGCATGTTTTATAAGTGATCGTTGTCCAGCCGAGCATCTTCGAGTCACCTCAGGCTGATTTCTATATAAGCGCTCATAGCTGTTCATGGTGGAGGGATATTAATACGTTTTTTTTATTTTTTTTTAAATAACCTTTTTTTTCCTCTCCAAATGAAAACAAGAGTCTACTCAACTTTCTTTCTTTTTTTTTTTTTTTTTTTGCTCACAAACACTGAATATTTTTTAAATCATGGTATTTTTTTTTTATTATTTGTAACTCTTCAAGTGTTGGTGGTTTAATTGTAGGCTCATTTTTTGAGAATCCAAAAAAAAAAAATCTATAATTTTTTTTTTCGTCACACCCCACCCCGTAATCACACGGACTGGTGACGAAAAGATTAGTTTTATTTTTATTTTTTTAAGAGATTTTTTTTTTTTTTTTAAAGAAATAAAAGTTTATTTAATGCACGTGGGATACAAGCCGATCAGGCTTGAAGAGTTAAGATGTAAATATATGTGAAATTTTTGGTAGCTAAAAAAAAAATTTATTTTACTTGACTCCTGTATTTTTATACCACTTTTCTTTCCATAAAATGCATTATTTTTTTGGGGTGGGGGGGGTTTATTTGAACTTTATCTTTCTTTTTAATGTCTTTATGAAAAGCTTTAAAATGATGCACTCTTTTGTCTTTTTTTTATATTGGAAGAAGAGAAAAAGTTCAGATTCATTCAAATTCATTAAAGCTAATCAGTATTACTGAAATATGTCATACCTGTAATTCAGTACTTTCACTGTTTATTCATTTTTCGTTCTTTCTTTCTTTCGTTTCTTGCTCGTATGTATTTTATTTTACACCGTTATGTTGTACTTTATGCCCTTTTTATGGATCAGAGCTGGACTGAAATTGTGAAATAATGCTGTTTCTTGTCACTTGGTACTTTTTTCCCTTTTTCTTGGTTGTCTTTCTTTCTTCTTACTTTTTATTTTATTATTATTATTATTATTATTATTATTATTGTTTCCTTGTTTTATTTCAGGTCTATTGCTGTTTTATTCCAGTCTCTACTACCTCAGGTGTCCTATAGAGTATCCTCTACCAAAGTTCATTCTCTCTCTCTCTCTCTCTCTCTCTATCTATCTATCTATCTATCTATCTATATATATATATATATATATATATGTATATATATGTGTATATATATATATATATATATATATATATATATATATATAATATAATTCATTTTTGATGTTGTTATTGTTTATTTTCATCTTTATTTTTCCAAATTTCCAGGGCTTAGGGGCTACTTTTATATTTTTATTGTGCAAATAGACCCACGAAACCTCTGGGTTAAAGAAATGGAACAATTGGCTTAAGCTATATACTATCATTTTAAGCATACTGAAATGTTTTAAAGTTTTTATCCCACTGGAAAACCTTTTATAATAAAGTTGACTTATTTTGGTGTTTGTCTTCAGCAAATAAAAATGGGAAATTGGTCTTATATATATATATATATATTTTGGTTGTACATGCATCTTTATTTCCCTGTGTTGCATACATTTTTATACACGCCATAATAGTTTAATTTCATGATTAAAGTAAAAATCGAAACTAATATGCTTCATATAAGAAAAAAACTTTCATTCATTCATTCGTTCATCTTTATCTGATCTTCCCTTGGGTCACAGGGAGTCCTGTGCCTATCTCAGGCGTCTATGGGCATTAAGGCAGGACACACACATTCATACACTAGGGACAATTTTCCAAGGTGCCAATCAACCTACCGTGCATGTTTTTGGACCGGGGGAGGAAACCGGAGAACCCGGATAAAACCCCCTGAGGCACGGGGAGAACATGCAAACTCCAACACACACACATGGCCGAGACAGGAATCGAACCCGGACCCTGGAGGTTGTGAGGCGAACGTGCTAACCACTAAAGCACCGTACCCTCATTCATTCATTTATATTTATAAACTCTACTATAGTTATTTCATCATGCATGTAGTACTGCTCCAAAGTTCCGAGCTACGCATTTAAGATACATCAGTGACGTCCTTCAACAGGAAAGCATTTAATATTGGGCTTTTAAAGCTATACAGTGTCCTCCAGAATGATTAGAAGCCTTCATAAAACAAAGATGAATTATTATTCATCTTCTACCGCTTTATCCGATCTTCCCTCGGGTCACGGGGAGTCTGTGCCTATCTCAGGCGTCTATGGGCATTAAGGCAGGATACACCCTGGATGGAATGCCAACCCATCACAGAACACACACACACACACACATTCATACACTAGGGACAATTTTCCAAGGTGCCAATCAACCAACCATGCATGTTTTTGGACCGGGGGAGGAAACCGGAGAAAAACCCCCTGAGGCACGGGGAAGGAAAAACATGCACAAACTCCACACACACATGGCCGGGACGGGAATCGAACCCGGACCCTGGCGGTGTGAGGCGAACGTGCTAACCACTAAGCCACCGTACCCCCTTTAGAAGAGAAATCAATAATCAATATTTAGTGTGAGACTAAATTTTTCATTTGCACACTTGCTCAAAATCAGGTGTATAATTAATCGTTCATAAGAAACAATTTGATATGTAGATTAAAACACTGTCATTAACTTAAAGCAATAAATTGTGTAATTATCCATCATGCAGTGTTCTACAGCAGGACAACCCCATTCATACACATCATTAAGCACTGTCTTCAGAAGAACGTAAAGTCCTGGGAGTAATAGTTTTGACCCCTACATGGCCCTGATCTCAACACCATTGAGATTATGTGGGATTACGAGAGGAGAGTGAATGATTTAAGGTAGCCGACATTAACAGATCTGTGGCTCGTTTAAAGCCTACTTGGCTGAGTTACTGAGTGTTAAAGTTTACCTTAAAAAAATATGTTTTCTTCTGTTCATTTACTTTCAATGTTGTTTTGTTTGCTGATAAATAAAAAAAATAAACTTAAGAGACATACACACACACACACACACACACAAACACACAAACACCCACACATATATATATAATATAATATATATATATATATATATATATATATATATAGTATAATATATACCAATACATATAATACATATATCATGTAATACATAACCATATTCCCTTTATATATTATATATATATCTATATATATATATACTATATATATATATATATAGTATAAAGGGAATAGTATATATACCACAATATATAATATATATATATATATATATTTTATATATACTATATATATATATATTATATATAGATATATAATATATATCTATATATAATACGTATAAAGGGGATATATACTATATACACAATAGTATATAATACATATACAATAGCATATATTATATGCTGGTGTATATATGTATATATATATAATATATATTGCGGTGGTGTGTGTGGGGTGTGTGTGTGTGTGTGTGTAAAGTTCCTAAGGAAACACTGAGTAGCGTGTTTTGTGTGTGTGTGTTGTGTGTGTAGTCAGGTTAAGGGCGGATTTGAATACCCAGCCACGGGCATGTTGTGAAACGCGTCCCGGGGCCGCGGATTGGGACTCGAGCTCTCGAGGCAGGAGGGCCCGGCGCGCGCTGACTGGCCCGCGCGCTCTCCCCATACGCCGTCATTCGCCTCACACCACATTGAGCCACATTACGTTTTTTAGGCGGGAGCGGCGTGCGCGCTCGCTGATGGTGGCCGGGCGGTCGGTAGGGGGCGGGGTTTAGAACTTCAGAAAGCCGTCTCTCCGTTCCTGATTGGTCGCCCCAAAGCAACGTTGGTAAGTGTACAGGAGCCGCTCAGGTATTATATATATATAAACAAGACCGAATCAGCATCCAGCGTCCAGAGCCTGAGGAAAAGCTGAACACCTGAACAACTCAATTACTGGATAGGTGATTTATAATATATCTATCTATCTATATATATATCATAGTATAAATTGTTCAATATTTTATATCATTAAATTAGATTGATGATGTATATCTATATATATATATATCTATCTATATATATATATATATATATATCTAATATGAACTTACATTGACATATACATTGATACATTGATATATAATAATAATAATAATACTAATAATAATACTAATAATAATACTTGAAAACTTTATATATGATTATTTATAAAAAATTAAATAATGCATTGAGCTTGCCTTATTCTATGAAATAATAAATATGCAATAAAAACAATCCACTGTATAATAACAATTTTAACAATACATTAAACGTTATCTTAGGAATAATTCCAATATATTAAATATAACATAATTCCAAAATTCACATAATATATATTCTGGACATCTTCATATAAGATCTTCTATAGTCACAGGACGCACATTCCAAGAAACCCCCGAAACATGAATGCTTATTAGAACCTCAACCTCCTTGCAGGCTCTTTCCTGACCATGGATCATTGTCTATATGAGATTTGCACATGGTCTCATCTTGTTTTTACAGAAATAAATATAAATTTAGATGCACGTATGCCTGTAAGTGTATCCTTAATGGCTCAGTAAGGATATAAACACCCTGAGATGGTATGAGGAAGAAACCTTGAGTAGGAAACTCATCTTGTCTACTCATTATTATTAATCCATCAATGTATCTGTGTGCTATTCAATGATGGGCTATAAATTCAGAAATATGTATGTATTAAAAACTCCACACATAAACAATTGTAGCTACACATCCATCCTCACAGTAACTGCGATACAAGCACTATATTCCAGAGACGCTGCGAAGGATGAAATGTTTAACAAAAATAAGAGGTTTGAAAAAGTTTGTAAATAAAAAAATTATATTTAGTGAGCAGGTGAATGAATCATTTAATACTATTAAATATAGTGCATTGTATGAATTGCACTTTTTTTACACTCCTGTAAAGCATTTGGTATATTGTAAATTTTATATATATATATACACAACTAATGAAGCATTATACGGGGGTGCATTGGAGGAAACACCGACACCGTTACTATAGCACACCGCCAGCGCGTCTCTGTCACTGTCAAACCGGAAGCCAGTCGGCAAGTCCGTGCACTATAGTCATCCGGCAATCCACGATCACATGAGTGAACTGACCTTACGCTCTCCGGGAAAAGGGGGCCGGGACTCGCGTATTTCTGACATTGACAGCTGTGTTGTATGTTTAAAAGGTAAGAAGACCCACTCGTGTCAGGGATATAACCCGAAAACTAGCTGTGTTGTGTCGAGAATGTGCGAGGCGTCGGATTTCCGGTAAAACGTTTAGCTCCGTTTGGGCTAACTGTCGCACCATGTCATGACTGTAATTGGGGCTGAGTAATGGAACCTGGACGCTCCTGGTTTGAAGGAACTGTGAATATTTCCGTGTGTGTGTGTGTGTGGTGTTGTGATGTGTGTGTGCGATGTGTGGTGCTTGGTGTGTGTGTGTGGTTAGCTTAACGTGTAAGCCACTTACAGGAGAGGATGTTCTTGTCTTTGCCGAGGTCAGATCAGGACCAATGGCTCTGCCAGCTGGGATACAAGTGTCCTATAGGTTCGACACACACCTTCTGTAGGCTATTATTATTATTATTGTCATTTTTTTGGTAAATACAATACATTTTAGTTTGTTGTGGTGTGCTTTAAAGACAGCTTGTTGGGCGGTAAATAATAAATAACTGAAAAAAGTGACACAAAGCAGTAAGTTATTCAACGTCAATATTAATAAGTTATTATTCAATACGATGTCTTTCCACTTCTAAGAAAGAGAGATGTTATTGTAATAAAGATGACTGGTTGGGGGGGGGGGGGGGGGGGGGGTACAGTGGTTTAGTGGTTAGCATGTTCGCCTCACACCTCCAGGGTCCGGGTTCGATTCCAGTCTCGGCCATGTGTGTGTGTGGAGTTTGTGCATGTTCTCCCCGTGCCTCAAGGGGTTTTTCTCCAAGTTTCTCCGGTTTCCCCCGGTCCAAAAAAATGCATGGTTGGTTGATTGGCACCTTGGAAAATGTCATCTAGTGTGTGTGTGTGAGTGTGTGTGTGTGTACTGTGATGGTTTGGCATTCCATCCAGGGTGTAATCCTGCCTTAATGGCTGATAACCATAGACGCTTGAGATAGGCACAGATTCCCCGATGACCCGAGGGAAGATCAGATAAAGCGGTAGAGAAGATGAATGAATGGAATGGAGATGACTGGGTTTTTTTTTGTCATTTCAGAATACAGTACTGAATCGCGTTACTCCAGAAACCGTATAGTTGCAAATAAACCCCCAAAATGTATCCAAAGGAGGACGCAAAAAAGTTGAATTTGAAAGGGTTTGATTGTCGGACAGAAAGCCTACGGATGCCGAACTGCTCGAAGACATCGCTTCCTGTGCACCTTTTTGGTGTACTTAGCGATTTGAAGTAACCAGCAAATGATTACAAGTCCTAAAATGACCTTGTGATGGGTGATTCATGCACAATGCATGAATCCCCATTTCTTCATTCATCTTCTACCGCTTTATCCGATCTTCCCTCGGGTCACAGGGAACCTGTGCCTATCTCAGGAGTCTATGGGCATTAAGGCAGGATACACCCTGGATGGAATGCCAACCCATAACAGGACACACACACAAACACATTCACAGAGTGCATAACAGGGGACAATTTTTTCCAAGGTGCCAGTCAACCTACCGTGCATGATTTTGGACGGGGGGAGGAACTGACGTTCGGAGAGAAACCGGAGACAAAAACCCCTGAGGACACGAGTGTGGAGAACCAGGCACAAACTCCACACACCACATCATGGCCGAGACGGGAATCGAAACCGGAACCTGGAGGTGTGAGGCGAACATGCTAACCACTAAGCCACCGTGTATCACTGTACAGGAGAAAGAATCTCTCAAATTGTCTGGTCCAGATCTTTTGTCATGTGACTCACATAGACGCTACACAATGTAATAGGACATTGTTGTATATTGTATTTTGTATTAGTTCAGTATCAGCTAAAATGACCCAAACTTCACTCGCGGCTCAGAGTGACGGATAACTAAGTTAAAGGTCGTGGGATTGCAGCTTTTTGACCTTTAACACATTAAACCTGTAATCCTGTTACGGAGGTATTGCGAGAGTGCGCTTGTGCGTGCGTGCTGTAATGATGAAAGAGTTTGTCAATACTTGTTTTTGCTATAATCTTGTTTGATATTCGGACGTAGCTATTATTTTTTTTCCCAGCCCAATCACAATGCCTGGTTCTCTCCCTGCGAGCTATTCGTTTGTGTTTCATTTCTTGGCCCACTGGCCCCAAAGATGTCGGCATCATCGCAATGGAGGTTTCTGACAATTCCATCGAATGAGTGTCACGTAGGACCAGGACGGAGAAGCTGGGGGAATTCTGACGGCGTCGGCCAGGGAAAGTACACCATCAGGGCTCGGGGCAAAAGCGGCGCGGAAATGGCTTCTGCTTCGGACCGGGAGGAACCATTAACTCGCTGTGCTGACCGTGTGGTTTTTGCTTGCAGCGGCTCATGGAGAGAAACGGCCTGTCGTACGACAGCGTGGGAAGGCTGGAAGTGGGCACGGAGACCATCATCGACAAGTCGAAGTCGGTGAAGACGGTTCTAATGCAGTTATTCGAGGAGTCGGGAAACACGGACGTTGAGGGGATCGACACTACGAACGCGTGCTACGGAGGCACCGCTGCTCTTTTCAATGCTGTCAACTGGGTGGAGTCCAGCTCCTGGGATGGTAAATTCATTATGAAGAATTAGAATAACGTCTACTTTTAGATTTAAACAAAATTCTAGTATTTATCCCCTGTTACTATTTGATTTGTATTCATTATTTCGTCCTACAGGTCGCTACGCTTTGGTCGTGACCGCAGATATCGCGGTGTACGCTACAGGAAGTGCCAGACCTACAGGGGGCGCTGGAGCAGTGGCCATGCTGGTAGGGCCGAACGCACCTCTGGCATTTGATCGAGGTATGTGACCTTAAAAAAACAAAAAACAAAATCACAGCCACCGTAACCTTTGTTACACTTTCACCACTGGTGTTGTTTTGATAGTAAAGTTCAGAGTCAGCGTATTTCTGACTTTTACTATTGCTAAACACTGATTACAGACCTGCAGCCATATTTTTAAAAGGACACTATCTGGTAAACAAAGCACGAAATTGAACGATCCTTGCTTTATTAGCAGGCAAAAGCAGGCGGTCTAATTACAATCATGTTTATTAAAAAGGGTATGAATTGTTTGTGTCTGCCTGTTTACACAACAATGTGCCGGGAGGGAGAGCAACCGTTGCTAGTGGGTGATATAATGGGGCAAGTAGTTAGAGAACGAGGAGAGTATTGAAAGTAGAGAGAGAGAGAGATAGAGAGATATATATATATATATATATTTATATAATATATATATATATTATATAATACATATATATATATATATCGTCTATATTATATATATATGTGTGTGTGTGTGTGTGTATATATACACACAAACATAAAGGTAGGTAATAAGTATGTGACCTTATTAAACAAATAACAAGTACGAATCATGCAATGTGATAAAGAATACTTTTGAATATATTTATTATCTTAATAAATAAATATTGTTTTAAAATTAATCACGCAATCAAACTGAAACAAAAAGTAGCACATTAAATAAAAACAGCTATATCTAAAAAAAAATAGACACTTCAGATAAATTGCATTCAGAGGCTGCGGTTTGCCACTAGAGGCTGCTCTCGTACTGTATAACGCAACCCGGAAAAACTCTCGGGGTCGATTTTTTTTGCCGTTCGTTTGAAGAAGAATAGCTTTAGTGAAGTGTAATGTTTCTCTTCAAGCTTCATTCTTTATCTCGCTCCCTCTTTTCCAAAAACAAAGGTCTTTTCTTAAAACCACATGGATAAAATATCCACATAGGATACACCTAAACATGGTAGTATAAACCTCCAGTTTAAACGGTTATCACCCCCACCCCTCTCCCTGCAGGTCTACGAGGACCCACATGCAGCATGCGTATGATTTTTATAAACCCGACATGGTGTCCGAGTATCCCGTCGTAGACGGCAAGCTCTCCATCCAGTGCTACCTCAGTGCATTGGACAAATGCTACTCCGTCTACCGCAATAAAATCCATGCCCAGTGGCAAAGAGGTGTGTACTCGCGTCGACCACTCAACACACGCTGCATTTTACTCACTTACTGATATCTCAGGTAGATAGGTCGGAGTGAAGGTCAACATCTTGAGTAAGGATATCCCTTTGTTTTTAGAGGGCCTCGAGGGCCATTTCAGTCTGAATGACTTCGGCTACATGGTCTTCCACTCTCCATATTGTAAACTGGTTCAGAAGTCACTGGCACGGATCCTGCTCAATGACTTCATCTCCCATCCCAACCCCAACATGGAGAGCGGGCGTCAGGGCCTGGATGCTTCAGGTCAGTTACAGAGCTGAGGCGAATAATTATACAAGCATTATCGGACACCCAGATTATTTACACACACACACACAAACACAACAACACACACACTACTAAAGTGGAAGTGGAAGCTCAGTTGTTGAGCCTCTCAGAAGTTTGTAGGTTTCAATCCCAGTATCTCGAATTTTTTCTTACCGCAGGGACGTGAAGGCCGAGGACACATATTTTGACCGCGACGTGGAGAAAGCCTTCATGAAAGCCAGCGCGGAAATGTTCGAGCAGAAAACCAAGGCCTCTCTGCTCATATCGAACCAGAATGGGAACATGTACACACCGTCTGTGTACGGCTGTCTGGCCTCCATTTTAGCACAGTATGTTCCGCCCACTGTTTTATTTTTTTCTCTTTACATTAAGCGCCAAAGATATGTTTTATCCTCTTTATAATTAATACAAAATGACATGAAAAAGGAACAATGTAGGATATGTTAGTCATATTAGAGATGTTCATTCATTCATTCATTCATTCATCTTCTACCACTTTATCCGATCTTCCCTCGGGTCACGGGAAGTCTGTGTCTATATCAGGCGTCTATGGGTATTAAAGCAGAATACACCCTGGATGGAATGCAAACCCCATGCAGAGAAACACAATCACACAAACACACACACACACAACCACATTCATACACTAGGGACAATTTAACAAAGGTACCAATCAACCTACCGTGCATGTTTTTGGACCCGGGGGAGGAAACCGGAGAACCCGGAGAAAAAAACCCCCGAGGCACGTGGAGAACATGCGCAAACTCCACACACACATGGCCGAGATGGAAATCGAACCCCCAGGACCTTGGTGGTGTGAGGCGAACGTGATAACCACTAAACTACTGCGCCCCCTATTGGAGATGTTTTATGCTTTAAATGAATTATATGAATATATATATGAAGACCTTTTTTATTCCTATCCTGATAGATTTACGCCGCAGGACCTGGCAGGTCAGAGAATTGGCTTGTTCTCTTATGGATCAGGCTTCGCTGCTACACTCTACTCGATCCGAGTGACACAAGATGCTACACCTGGTGAGTGTACACGTGTATTTACAGCACACGCAGTATTATAGTATATTAGTAATATAGTAGAATGTTGACTTGAACTGACCGGTAATATAAATGTGTCTTTTGTGTTTGTGTGTGTTTTCCCAGGCTCAGCTCTAGATAAACTGGTTTCCAGTCTGTCAGATATTCAAGCTCGACTGGACTCCAGGAAAAAGGTTCCACCTGCTGTGTTTGCAGACAATATGAAGCTCAGAGAGGAGACCCATCACTTAGGTAAACTCCCGAAGTGTGTCTAATAATTTACAGTCATTTAAAGTTCCATATTTCACAATAATAAATAAATAAATAAATATATAGATATAGACAGATAGAAGGATAGATAGATAGATAGATAGATAGATAGTAGGATAGATAGATAGGTATACAATAGATAGATGGATGGATAGATAGATATATAGATATACAGTATAGATAGATAGATAGATAGATAGACAGATAGACAGTATACGATAGATAGGTGGATAGATAGGTATTGGATGGATAGATATATATAGATAGACAGTATAGATAGATAGATATGCGATAGATAGATAGACAGTATACAATAGATAGATAGATAGATAGATAGATAGATAGATAGATATAGATAGATAGATAGATACATAGATAGATAGATAGATAGATAGATAGATAGTAACTAGATAGATAGATAGATAGACAGATCGAGATAGATAGATAGATAGATAGATATAGATAGATAGATAGTATAGATAGATAGATAGGCGATAGATAGATAGACAGTATACAATAGATAGATAGATGGATAGATATATATAGATAGACAGTATAGATAGATAGATGATGGATAGATATATATAGATAGGACAGATAGATGCGATAGATAGATATAGATAGCTACAGTAGATAGATAGACTACAATAGATAGATAGGTTAGGTATAACAGATAGATATATGGATGGATACTATCCTCGATGAGATAATACAGAATACCGATATATATATATATATATATATATATATAGATATATATATATATATATAGATATATATATAATATATATATATATATATATATATATATATATATATATATATATATATAAAGATGGACGGATGTATTAACCACGACCGAATCTGGATTATTCCCACAGCCAGCTACATCCCACAGGGATCAGTGGACGAGCTGTTCCCCGGAACGTGGTATCTAATGCGCGTGGACGAGAAACACAGAAGGTATTACGCCAGACGTTCCCTGGATGAACCCGGACCTCTCGAGGCAGGACTTCGAAATTCCATGACCTCTTCCGAGGTAGGGTGGGAAATGAAACGGATGCTTTTTTTTCTGCCCCCTGTTGAACATCAAATGAATTCCATTTTTTTTTTTTTTAAATGGAAAAATTGTAGCTTCTTAACTTCTTATTCTTAACCCCATACCCGTAAAAATACACAATATAAAACTTCTTTTATGAAAAACATTTTACTGAAGTATGCAGCACGATTTGAGAACATGGGGAGTGAAGGTTAAAAAACTTCATGCTGTTAATGCAAAAAAAAAGGGAAATATTAGGCATATGGTTATAAGTTCATGCCCGGTCAGTGTATATTATTCTTTTTATTTATTTATTTTTTCCTCGTCACATTAATATAATCTCAATGACATTTTTGTGGGGGTTGGGGGGGGGGTTGTCTTGGTCCAACATAACATATCCCGCCAACGCCTGTAAATAAGATGCCCCTACACTCCCCCACCACCACATGCTATCAGAAGAATCGTAAGCAGTCCTCCGTTACGATGGTATGCATTGACCGTTAACTCCCGTGTAGGTGACATAAGAACGCGTGATCCAGACGGGGGGGGGGAAGAAAAAGAAAAAGAAGGAAAAACAGTCAAGAATTCAAATGTATTTTGACTTGGTCACAAAAAAAAACGAAAAAAAGGGACAGATGCTCCCCACTTCTGACACCCCTCAGATTTTTTTTTTAAAAATTGGTATCCAGGGGGGGAGACTGGGAGGGTCAAAGGGTGGTTTGAAGTTTATTGTGTCACAGTTAAGGCCGTTTTAATTGGATCAGGCAACAACAACAACAAAAAAAGGGGGGGGGGGGGTACTGTAAAATATCAACATGCTTTGTTTCAGAGTAATGAGCACTTATGGCTGCTGCTCAGAGATAGATGATCTATGCACGGACAAAAAAAAAAAAAACAAGTGAGTGGAGGAGAGAAACCTCATTCTAATCTGATTTCAGATCAGGCTTATTTTTCGAGAGCATTGATTTGTGTCGGTTTAGAGAAAATGTTTGCGTGAGGATCTCGGGCCCGGCTGTGTTTGGACGGGAGTAAAAGGGGACGAAGGGCTTTTTCCTTGTGCTGTTTTTCAATAAGCCATGACGTTTATGACATCATCTTTTCAGTTATGTATATGTTTGTTTGTTTTTTTTTTGCTTTTTAATAATACTTTTTAATCGCCACAATGTCGCCAGCCGAGCCCCGGTTTCCTTTGCGATCGCAGTCCTGAGATCTCTTATATTAAACGGCTGCTTCCATTCTGTGTGGATAGCCGAACGTGCATGGAAAAGCACACTAACTATTGAGTTAGAGAAAGATTGATGGGCAAAATCTCAGGATCCGTTTTGCCGAAGGATGGTGATGTGAACAACTACTTATCTGTCCTTTCTTATGCACGATAAATGAACAGTCAGTTGCTACAATAATGGCATACAAGGTTGGTTAAAATGCTGTATTGTAATTTATTACAAATCTGAACTACAGTCCGGAAGCAAAACCAGTAGTTCAATAGCACTTTCAAAGCAACTGGGAACGTTCAAGCATGGAAGGATCGTTAAACTCGACACCTCTAAATCCGGCTCGGAAAACTATTAAAGCTCACATACTATTTGTTTATATATGTGTATGTATGTGTGGATGTGTGTATGTATGTTTGTATGTATGTATGTATGTATGTATGATGGGTGTGTGTGTATGCTATGTAGTATGTATGTATGTATGTATGGTCGGTCTTATTTGTGTGCGATTTTTGGCTTGTGGCAAATATAATTGGCTTTAAAATACAACACTGTAGGCAGGATTTAATTTATAGTTTAAAGGAGAACTTTTCATCCTACGTGGTGAAATCATATCAGTCTGGATGAAAACAAACAAATTCTAGCGTTTCCACTCAGCTGGAATCCGTTCCGTTTGCGGTCGAGTAGAACAGCTAGGGATATTGGTGCCCCCTAGTGTCCGTATTTGGTATCATTTCAAAGCGTTGTATTCGTGAACGCGGAAGATTTACAGTATGATTTTATCCAGATTTATAACTCTATTGTAGAGTCATATAAAAGATTAAACGCTTCAGACTAATTAGAATCACTTTCATTTTTTCCCCTTTGCAGGAATTGTGTGTCAAAAACTTCACAAATACGATAATATTATCTTATATATTAGATACCACCAGATATATATATATGTTTTTTTTAAATATATCTTTTCTATTTTTTCCCAAATTGTAGCTTACTTTAAGTGAGTATTTATCTTGTTGTACCTTGAATTGTAAGAATTTGCTCGTTGAACAATCAGAAAAGATAAAGTAAACAACCATATGCATTTTCTGGGTAATGTCTTATATCCCTGTTTCTAAAGTAAAAACATGAATGCTTGAGACACATACTAATACCAAGGATAGTTTTACTTTACACTTTCATTTTTTTACTCTGTGTTTTTTTGTGTGTGTGTGTTGTGTTGTGTTGTGTGTGTGTGTGTGTGTTCGTGTGCAGCCAATTACAATTGCCTCAATGGTTTATCCTCATTCTAATGTTTAAAATGTCTTCTAGGTTGTTTTTTTTTTGGTTTTTGATCAGTTATGGTTTTTACCTTTTTCACAAGTAATTACAATAAATACATAAAATAATTTATATTTGTAAATGCAAAGAAAAAATCATAAATAAAATAGTCAGGCATTCCCCTTTTACAGAAAAGCTGTAAAAAAAAGCAATGTATGTATGTATAAACTGAAATGAAAATATATATCTCCTGATTTACCCATGCCGTCATTCATTTCTTAATTTATTTGTATTTGGGTAAAAAAAAAAATAATAATAGTAATTGAAGTTTTGTGTGACCATGTGATGGTTCTGAACATCTTATTGCACATTTAGTTGCATACTTGCTCTTATAATTCTCTTCTGGGGAAATGTTCCACTAGATTATGGCGTGTATTGTGGCATTATCCTTCTTACCCAAAAAGGTTCGTTTTTATTAATCTCAGTAGTAATGTAGGTGAGGTGGGTGTGGGGGGTGGGGGGCACGTCAAAACACTTTGTCCGTTATCTAAAGCATTATGTAATGTGTCTTCAGCTTATTTCAACGCATTTTACCTTTTTGAAACGAATCCGGAATTTATCTTCTTCTATGAGAGTATTTAGATAAACGATGCCGAATTAACAGCCGTTTTTTGCTGACTATGGTTTCCATATGGCGGTAAATTTTTGTTCGCACTAGATGGCGCCAGAAAAAATGCCAAATGTTAGAAGTTGTTGACATGTCAATCCGGGTAATGACTCTAAAGGAATGCAAAAGTTTCCTGGGCCTTCAGATGGTCTCTCAGTTTGGGTCACTAGTCTAGACAATCACGGGGACGACTAGTGATCTGTCAGAAACAATCCTTGGTGGAGGTAAGCCACAAACATTCATTGCCAAAGAAGCTCTGTTGACAGAGTAATAATAATAATAATAATAATAATATCCTTTTTGGCCCGTTACATTAATGCACACATGAAATTCTTTTCTTCGCCTAATCCCAGCTTGATGTGGTAGTTGGGGTCAGGCGCAGGGTCAGCATGATACGCGTTCCTGGAGACAGAGGGTTTCAGGGTTGTCTCAAGGACCCAAGGGCGGGGCTCGAACCCGGATCTTCTGATCAGCAGCCCAGCGCCTTAGGCCACTGAGTAGTCATTCCAACAGCGTGCGCGACGCAGTCCCCCACTACAGAAATTATGCAGTCGAGATTCCCACGTTTGGGGAATTCGCAAAGGTCAGCACAGCCCGAGTGCAATGGGCGAGCCTCGCTTTGGGCGAGTAAAATGCACCATTTTACATGCATAAAACTCACAGGATTTAAAAGCATATATTAAAGAAAATGTTTATGCTGATTTTTTTTTCATATCTTCAGTTATTCATTCATTCATCCACTGTTCCCATTGTGATACTCGCATAACTGTATTGGTTGTTGTGGATGTGTCTGATGGACTTGACAGAGGGTTCTCCTCATCATCTGCAGTCCCAGATGGTACATGGTTTGTTTTTTGTTGTTGTTTGTTTGTTTGTTTTTTTACAAATACAATTTTAACCGCTAGATGGCACTGTTATAGCAGCAACTTCGAACATTCCAACACTAGAGGGCGGTCAAAATAGAGCCGTAATAGCGCCATAGAGAATTCCAACACTAGATGGCGCCATAGTAAAAGACCAGTTACCCAGTACAAAAAGTTTATTATTTGTTTTTACAGAAAGTTAAACGTCACAAAACTATTTATTTATACAAGTGCTAATTTGTTTATCGTTTAATATAAAGATCGTGCAAGCTGCTTTTTTTTTTAAGGCTAAAAAAGAAACCCGCTCCTTTTGAGCCGTGTTCCAAATTGCGTACTAGTGGTTTGAAGTAGTACGCGTAGTACACATGCGCGGCCGTTGCTCTGTCCGTACTACGTAGTAAGCGAGTGTGTGGATTAGGACGCGGCTGCAGGGTGGAGCTCCGACGGAGCATCTCGGAGCGGAGCAGAGCAGCGGCGAGTCCACAAGAAGAAGCAGCGGTCTCAGGAGAGGCGTTTTTTTGTTCCGGGGGGGAAAAAACCGGGATTGTTTCTATTGAATAATTGTCCGGAGGTGGACAACAAGCGGGCGAGTGAAGGAAAACGGTAAGTGGTTGTTTTTGTTTGTTTTTTTGTTTACCTCAGTGAGCGGGAGTGGACTTGTGCTGAGGAAAGTTTCTCTGGGGTGGGAAAGTTCCTCAGAGGACGGGTTTTTTTTCCACACAAAAGTTTCCCGGAGAAATATTTCACCTATTTTGGCTCATTCTGTGTGTGTGTGTGTGTGTGTGTGTGTGTGTAGGGGACGGAAATGCTAACGTTTCTTAGCCGCCGCTTTTTTTTTTTCTAATAACCTTTACCTGGTTGTTCGTTCGTTAGTGCGTGCGCGTGAGCGTCAGCGCGTGAGCGTCAGCGCGTGCGGGTGCGTGTCAGAACGTGCGCGTGTGCGCGCCGCAGTAGTACACTAGTTTTTTTTTCTGTTGTGTATTTCAAAACACGTTGCTTTCTGTCATGTTTGACGGACAAATGCTCTCGCTGAAGTTCCCTCCGGGTCTTTTAGTTTCGTCCTAGAGGGTTTTGAACTAGTGAAGTTGACGTCCTTTATTTTGGGTCCAGATGTGCTCCATGAGTTAGCACGTTCGCCTCACACCGCCAGGATCCGGGTTCGATTCCCGTCTCGGTCATGTGTGTGTGGAGTTTCATGTTCTCCACATGCCTCAGGGGTTTTTCACCCCACGAGTTATCCCGGTTTTCCAGGTCCAGAGCTAAGAGGGGCGAGGCGAGCGGAGTAAACACTCGACCTGGGAGGTTGCTTTGCACCAGGAAATTGTCCCTGGCGTATGACGTGTGTGGTGTGTGTGTGTGTGTGTGGCCTGCGATGGGGGGTGGCTATCCATCAGGGGTGAGGATGCCACTAGCCCATAGACGCCTCGAGCTCGGCCCAGGCTCCACGTGACCAGGAAGCTCGGATTATGTGGTCTTAGAGAGAATGAATGTGCTCCATGAAAGGTTCGTAGGCGCGATTTAATCATGCACAGATCCACGTGGAGCTCAGGCCTTATTTAGCTCTCTGCACCAGTGCATATGTTAAGACTAGCCCGAGGTAGTGCAAAGATTAAAGGACTGATTGTGTGTGTGTGTGTGTGCCGTTGCTTGTCAAACAGGTTGAGCCACAGGGAGGAGAAAAAAAAGCACCCTGAGGCTGCAAATATCTGATTCTGAGTATATAATGCACATGTTTTAAATGCTGTATAATGCACACATTAATGTTTGCATGCATTTAGAAGGAAATGTAAAGTAACAGGAAGCGAGGGCTGAAGTGTGAAGTGTGGTTGATCACAGTCCGTATTTTTGTCTGAATAGTCAAAGCAATTGGTGTTCATTCTACTGCTCTGTGATTGATTACTGTGAACAGGCCGGAAAAAAAAAGACACCAAAAATATTTTAAAGTATATGCATCATGCACACGCCAAATACCTGCAGTATCTGTGCAGTTTGGTCCAACGAATGATTCTTGGCGCCAAGTATTCATATTCTACCGCTTTATCAATTTCCCTCTGTCTCAAGATCTCAGGCGTCTATGGGCATTAAGTCAGGATACACCCTGGATGGAATGCCACCCTCACAGGCACACTCCCCCCTACACATTCATAAACAATTTTCCAAGTGCCACTCAACCACAGTGCATGTTTTTGTACCCGGGCTTCGAGGACCCGGGAAACCGCAGAACACCCTCTGAGCCCGTGCGACATGCAAACTCCACACACACATGGCCGAGACGGGAATCGAACCCGCACCCTGGTGGTGTGAGGCGAACGTGCTAACCACTAAGCCCTGCATTCCTGCGCCAAGTATTGAGAGCGAAAAATGCATTCAGATACTCCCGCTTACCAGCAACAATCGTAGACGTTTAAAAAAAAAAAAAAAAAAGAACAATAGCGTTGGAATGCTCTTTAGTGCTAAATCTCAGTAATTTATATCTCTTTATGTACTTTTATAATGGGCCAGCTTTGTGACCGAACCGCCATTTAATGGAAGGCAGTGCATGATGTCACTGAAAAGTTGCGCCCATTGTGCATTTTATGACCCACATTCAGCACTCGGCACGACGACTCCAAAGCGATGGATTGTCAGTGACTTTAACTGGTGCAGCCCAAGGCGTTTTTCCTTCCACTTTATTATATGGCTGCGAGAGCATTCCCCGTTCAGTTTCGTCCCTAATGAGTGGTATGGGAGCAGGTGTGGTGAACATCTGCACTGCGTGTCCACTCGCATACGAATCCGCTCACCTGATTGTTGTCGAGAAGCTGTTTATCGTTATTTACCACAAGGTTGGTGGGCGCTTCTTTTTGAACAACCCTAAAGATGTTATGAAAACCTTCACGCCACTAGATTCGGATTGCGTTCCTGGAGATACCGTAATGGTGTTTTGTAGGGTTTTGAGCTCTATTGCAGGCCACTCAAGACCGTCTACTGAAACCCATGTAGAGCTTCTCTTCCTGGGCACAAAAAGGGCACAAACATGGTGTGCTAAGGAACTTTATTATTTGTTGTGTAAAATTTAGTGTCCTTATTCTATAGAGGCACACAAACAATTAAATATCTCTATTAAAAGTTTGTTACCTTTTTTATTATTTACAAATACGTGGCCTTTGCAGTGCACTTTTGCTTTTACTCAAATGGAAGACTACTTATTAAAGTTATCATTTTATTTTTATAGTTACTTTTCCCCTTGGCTGTAAATGTATGTTCAATAAACATGCAACATTGAAAATGCAGGATGCCTGTAGTTGTTAGTCCAAAATGTTTAATATTTTGGCCTTAAATAACGATCCTCCAGTGTTTTTTCCAGAGTGGATTTGCGAGTGTATTGAGCGGGATGATCTACTGCGACCCGGTAAACGCTTCTGTTGTTCCATCAGCGCATGTAAAGATGACTTTCTTATTTACACACGTGCACTGAAATAGGCTTCGTCCATTGTTTCTGATTGGTTTTTGAAGTAAAGGGGGGGGGGAAGCGAGTTCCTCTCTAATAAAGATAAGACAGAGGCAGAGTGGTTCGGAAAAGCCTTCCAGGATGTCAGCCATGTCACATCCCTGGTATTGTCCTCTCGAAACTTTGCGATATGACACACAGCACAGCGCTGATAGAGAGCCTGATTTCCTCCCGCCTTCCCACACAAATTATCACCAATGAACACATTTTGGCAGTGCATTTAAAAAGATGGGAGCTGTTCAGTCGCAGGGCGGTTCTCCCCCTCTGACGATGGGCGCAACAAGGTCGCCATTGATGCCACACTGTGGTGGTATTGTGGTGGGCTCGTGCAGGATGAAGGCTCCCTTTGTGTCACAAGAGGGGCTCTGGAGGAAAATCCTGCTGAGACAAGAGCAGAGAACTTTAGCACCAGAGGAGAACATGCTCCTTATGCACGGCCTTCACCAGGTGACCCGCTGCCCATCCTTCCAGATCACTACCACCTCATACACTGAGGTCAACGTCCACGTGTGTGCATGGACGAGCTCTCGGACTGCATTCTATGCCTTTTGGACTTATTTTTAAGCACTACCATAGCTCTGGTGTGCATTAAGAGTAAAAACAAGACCCTAATTAAAGTACCATAATTCCATATCCGTACTATTGGCTTTAAGCGCTGGAAGTAAATTTGTCAATGAAACTCGATTACCAACCTCTTTAATCCCTGCAGTCAAGAAATTTACTGAGTGGTGTTGCCGTAATAAGATTTTGTAGTAAACAAGCGCCTTTGGTTAGGCGGCCCTCCTGTAGGCTCCGTTGACATTCCTGTCGCACACAAAAGTCAGTTGGAGTTTATAGACCAAAGGTTGAAGTTGATACTGCATATCTTTTCCTTGTATCCTTCCAAAGAGAGCCAAAGAAGCTTGTAAATAGACTTCACAATCCAGCCGTGAGTGTATACTTCTCCTTTCTGCTGCCCGTTCACTTTTATTACTATATTACATATAATGTAAGTTCACTTTCCCATGCTTTTTAAAGATAGAATCTCGTAGGCTTGCTTGCTCAGCACTATAGTTTCTGCAGCTTCAAAATCCTGTTTTTAAAGCCTTCGGACGTGGCACAGTCTTTGTGGATATCCCCTTCCCGGCTATCACCATAACGCCCCGTCCTGCATGGGGATATGGACGGTGTCAATGCGGCAAGAAAAACAAGCTGTATTTAAAAGGAACCACCCGAAAAGTGCCTTTTCTATTATACTACTTTGTATTGGGCAGGCTTTAACGCCTCAGAGGGTGACAAATACGCTTATTCATAGATTGTGCATCAAATTGGATAACGTTCTCATTTTCATAGCCCTAGTAAGGCAGAACATCTGTGTAGTTTAAGAAAGCGATGACCGGCGCTGGATTTATGTCTGGCGTGGCACGACTTACAGTCTCTTCCGTGTAGGAGATTTGATTCGAGGTTTGTTTCGAGGTGCCGGAGCTGTCTTCTACCACTGGTTGGAGCCAGCATATTTGGTCAAAGCAACATGGCTGTTATTCAAGCCCAGGCGGCTCCCTGGTCCGAAGTTGAAGCCAGTTGGAGTCCCTCCGCCTTTTATAGGGCACGATTTTGTTAAGATAAAAAAATTAAAAAAATATGTATATATATGAGTGCATACATGCATCTATGCTGCCAGTTTGTTCTCCATTGCTTGAGAGATTAGAGTTGTAAGGAAAGAGCATTAGTCACTCCACTGTTTAAGCATATGATTAGCAAATGTCTAGTTGAGAGGTCAGCATGACTCAGGAGGAAATGCGCCATATGAACAGGGGGGCAGCAGGAATTTACAGGCGTGTATCTCGCACATAATGTCTGTTCTTATTCTGTTGCTTTTTTTTTCCCCCCACTCCTCCCTGTGCCATTCGAATGTCATCGATAGAATTTCTTAATCCACAGACAACATTTATCTTTTTTTTTTTTAAAGGTCTCGTAATGTTTCCAAAGACTGTACCGAATCGAAAATTCCACTTGTGGTACATCAATTAATCTGTTCAGTCGATTAATCGCTACTGAACCGTCAACTATAGATTTTCCAGCTACCAGTCCACTTTAGTTATGAGAGCGGCCTCTAGAGGCGAACCATAACAACATGCTGGTGTTTTGCACTTGAATCTGTCATCGAGGTTAGAGTAAGTAGTAGGCTGTGTTATTTGATGTTTGTTTGGGGTGTAATCCACGAGCCATTTTTCAATCTCCCCACCTTGCGGGAGTAGCAGTCACGGCATGCTGTTCGATCGTGTACTGTGCTGGGTGTTAAACACAAGGATAGTTATCAGCAAAAGTCAGGCAGTTCACGCCCGCCGCGGTGCGCGCTTTTCCCCAAACAAGGACTACGGCCCACTCCAGTATCCATCTTCAGTGTTGACCCTTCCCCCAGTGAGCAAGGGCTGTTAAATGCCAGTCTTCTCTTCATCTTTCATTTCATCTCATCGACTTTCAATATTAACCATTCCCTAAATATAAAAAACGACCGGTTTGCCCATCAAGATTATAGTGTTTAGATTAACGAATCTGCGTATACGTTCACACAAATACAAACTCCTGACACCCTTTTGTTCCTTTGAAAGGTTTCTCCATGCCCTGTACCAGTTTAACGAACTGAATGTCGCCAAGCATCAAGAACCTGTGCCCCCACCGAAGCTGTACGAGACCCCTAGCACCCCCTTGCTCCTGTTAGCAGCGGTACCTCCACGATAAAACTTAAGACACAAAACTGAGTCATATGCAGCATCTGGCTGACGGAGTGTGGTTGCGACAGATCTTTTGGCTAGCTCATAGACTGGGTCAGAACTGGACGGAGTCCTAACCAAACCAGTTCCTGCTGGAGCCCATAAATGATTGCTGCTATACGTGTGAATGGGACACCTCTTCATAACGGGGTATGGAAAAGTGTGTTTCATCTGGAACCAATCAAACCGTCTTGAAGTTTACAATAAAACATGTTCCGATGTAATCCATATCCACGGCCCCTATGTTGTACATTGTTGCTCATGCCGTATAATATAATAAAGGTGTAATTCTGTGTGATAAACGATCCCAGTGTTTCCATTTTTCCGGACATTTCAGAATACATAAAACATCAAGATGAGCTGCTTCCCATGTCCGGAGTCAATGTTGTCATGAGCTCAGACTCAGACCCCAGCCGGGCATTGGAAATGGAAATGGAAAACCTACTAGTTTTATTTTCAGCTGTCTTAGTTTGGGTAAGAGGAGTGGGAGGGGTGGATCCCCATGTGGTTGTCTTCTTCTGTTGTACCTCTGTATCTGCAGCTCTAACCACTCTTGGCCATTCCAAAGGCATTTCAGTGTGCAGATTCACAATCGCGGTTCACAGGATTTTATTCCTTTGTTTGTTTAGCAGCTGGTTTGAGGACTGTTGTGGGTAAAAATCCTGGATCTGGCCTTTTTAAAACGCATAATATCCATTCTCTATGTATATGTGTGTGTTTGTGTATATGTGTGTGTGTGTGTGTAACAATCTCTATTATATATATAAGGAGATATATATATATATATATATATAGAGATATATATATATATTATGAATCTCGTTAGACATCGTGCATATGCCATTTTGAAATCCGAACATGATCAAGTGGTGTACACAAGGTGTAATGCAGGCCACCCCAGAGTAACCCAGGGGTATTTACTGAAGGGCCGAGGAGCAACCAAATGTCAATATTGAAACACTTCCTTGTTTGCAAAACACCTCTGTCTGAGCCTTTGAGCATATATCGATGTATACCACAAGCATGATTTGGGCCTGATGTTTGGTGTTTAAAGCAGATGGTCTCCAGTTATGGGTGGATAACGACAGCTGCATTGCGTAAAACTTCTTGTCTTCGGATGTAAAAACATGCAGATCAACTTCCTGTCCCCTTGTAGGAATGTAGGGCCTGTGTCACTGGTCATGTCTTCCCAGAAGGGTCACGTACTTGTTCCGCATCTCTGTTTTACACTGTAGTCTGGCTGAAACTGTTTCTTGTGGAACCATCTTTAAAAGCGAGAAGTATTTTATTTATTTATTTGTTTGTTTGTTTATTTTTAAATGTACATGCCGTGTTTATCCTGCTCGACTCGGTGTCTTCGTCAGTACTTCAAGGCTCTTTTTTTTTTTCTCGCCTCGCCTCCTGTAATCGTACCTGACGGCTCAGCAGAACGTTTAAAGCATTTCTCACTTTCCAGGTGGCTTCATGTGGTTGCACAGGGACGTCCTCTGGAAGAGGAAGACACTCAAATACAACCTCTGGCCTGGAATACAAATTGCCGTTCTTTCCTCACAAGAAATAGTGCCGCATCCTGTTTCTTATTTCTTCTTTCTTGCAGTCGAAATCCCTTGTACTGAATGCTGGAGTGTTCTGAAATTCAGCGCACATCTATTATAAGATCTATTGTAAGCGCTTAGCTAATGTATCAGCACGGTGGTATAGCAAAACATCCCTTGTAAGCAAACAAGTAAACAAATACAACATTTGTATTTATATACATACAAAAAAAATGCTACGAGTGATGTGTAGTAGTCATTTCAGGCCATGCTACAAACGTTGCATCAATTAGTCAAACACAGACGTTTACAAAGGACAGCATTGCACAATAATTAAATCGATGATTTATTACTCGTAACAAAAGAAAGAGGATGTCACCTCTCTCAGCAGCGCCTTTTCAAATGTTACAGCTTGTGTGAATGGACCGCCTCTCCTCCCATTCTAAAGGCCTACAATTCCAGACATCAAGATGTTGACAGCTCTGTGGATGCTCTGCTCCTGTGCCAGGGGTTCTGAACTCCAGTCCCAATTTAGCGTTATTCTCCGACCGTTTGTTCTGGAACGCATTGTGTTTGCCGAGACAGATCACTTGAAAAAAGTTGCTCCGTCGCCAGCAAAAACACTCCCGATTTCACTTCTGCTCACATTCCTGACGATGGCGGGGAGGCAACAAAACAAGTGTTTGACCTGCGACTGAGAGTGCTCCCCCCCCTCCTTTTCTCCAGCGCGCCCCATTCCTCCTTCCCTGACTTTCCGCAGAGAACTGCTATGGAATTCCGGTGGAATGTAGCGTGGGATCGAGCCATAAATATGCCACGGAAGAGCTGCCTTGATGAGTTTCGGAAAGTCTGTTCTTCGCTACTTTTAGACCTGCACTGTTAGACTTTGAACTTTCACAACAAGTTAGAAGAAATCCGCGTGGACGAATGTAGTCCGTCGGAATGTTGTTTATTAAGGCAATGCAAAATGATTACAACGTTGGCATATTATTGGCCAAGATTTCATTATGTACATTAAAAATTTTTTTTTTTTAATCCAACGAAAATTCCCCTAAACGATTTATTAAGCATATTTTTCTGGACTTGTTTTATTCCGTTATGTTTCGAAAGGTTTTTAATCAAATCGACCAGGATTTAGTCAGGTTGCAAAAATAAATAAATAAAACCTTCAACACTTGCTTCATTGATGCCCATTCACTTGTCCTCATAGATCTGTGATCATCCCACCCCATATTAGGGAGGGGGTAGCTCAGTGGTCTAAGGCGCTGGGCTGCTGATCGGAAGATCCGGATTCGAACCCCGGTATGGCCAAGCTACCGTCCTTGGGTCCTTGAGCAAGACCCTTAACCCTCTGTGCTCCAGGGGCGCCGTATCATGGCTGACCCTGCGCTCTGACCCCAGCTACCAACATCAAGCTGGGATATGCGAAGAAAGAATTTCACTGTGCTGTAATGTATATGTTACATATACATTACACTGTGCTGACCAATAAAGGATATTATTATAGTATTATTGTATTATTATATTAACTTCATTATTACCGTTTTATAACGATCGTTCTGTACCTTATGAAGGTGGGTTGAGGAGGCCTGGGTGCAGCCAGCATTCCAATTCATGGTATGTGATGAGGTCAGGGCTGTATAGCAGGAGATCTTCCACTCCAAGTCCGATTCCACCCCCGGTTTTTAGATTAGATTGATGCATCAATTATAGCTGATCATTAAACACATCTAATATTTCCCGCAATTAAATGTAATTGCAATTTAACCTGATGGATTATTAATGTGTTAAGATTTTTTTTGGGTTTGTTTTTTACATGAATGAGGCCTTGACCCACTTTTTTGCTGTGACCCTGAAATGCCTCCATGCTTGTTTATTCTACACCGTGAGAATACTCCCCCCCCCCCCCCCCCCCCCCCACCCCCCCCCCCCCCCCTCTCTCGTGTGCTGTAAGATTAGAGCGGCAGAGGTTTCGCTCAGCAGATTACACTCCAGCAGATGTTTCGTAGCTGGTGCTTTTATTTTCCCCCGCCATGTTTAAGTGATCAGCGTGTCACGACTCCTGCCAGCAGTAGACACAGAGCAGCTTTCTGTTGGACTTCACATTGCTGTGCTGGAATTCGCAGTTTGTCGGTCATGTCGTTGGGCCCGTGCGAGAATCTCCTGTCCACAACCTCACGAGTTTGCATTTCTGGTTATCTCCTGGAGAAGGAGAACCACTCGTGGTCCTTTATGAAGGATATTTAGCTTTTGACAGAGGATTTGTATGCATCAAATGTTCCGCAGATTTCTTGCAACCCAAGCGCCGACGCCGGGCGAGTGTTTATAGCGTAAATAAAAGCTGATTCACTTGATGACTTCAGTTTATGGGTGTTGCTTCCTGGCGAGAATGGTTTAAAACGATAAGCAGCATTGTTATCTGTAAAGTAATTGTGCATTAATTCTAGTCTGCAGGAGACGGATACACATGAGGATGGGTAGATAGACCTAGCGTGGATGAGAAGGTCTATCTACCCGTCCTCATGCATATCCTGCTCGATAGATGCATGTCATTTTGCGAAACGACTATCCTTCAAGACTGCGGTAGTGAATCAGCAGTAGACCCGAGAACATTTAAAACACTGATACTCGGCTACCAAGTTAAAATTGGACCGGCATTGGACATATCTCTCAGCGCTTGTGTTGTCATTATCGATTAATTCGAGTTTATGCGATGTTGAAAATACTAAAATGGATTTTGCGACTTCACCTTAGTTTGGCCCAGCGAGCTTCCGTAGTTCTCCGCCTCCCGACCCGTGTTATGAAATACCAAATAGAACAAGGCAGCGCGCGAATACGAAGAACTCGTTTCCAAGATGGGCGTGGTTTCATTAGTCGTATGGAAATGGTTCGGGTTTGCAACTTCAGACGTCCAACAAGCCAAAGTCCCTCTAAAGAATTTGCCTATAGTTAGTGGCAGCTAAAGGTAAAGGTACAAATACAGCATGACTAATTTATTCCAGCACTTCAAACAGAATCACGTTGTTGTATGGGGACGCGTGTATGACGCTGCGGGATAAACATCAAAGCCCCAAAACACCAGCTAAAAAGGAGGTAAAAATATAATATAACATGGCATATAACACTATATATAATATTATATATATATATATATATATATATATATTATACTATATATATATATAATATCTATATAAACAGCGAGAACCTTGTGGAGAAAATCTTGTTGGAAAAAAAACGTCCACCAAGATTTTCTCCACAAGGTTCTCGCTCGCGCTACAAATACATAGAATAGCTCAGAAATAACGTCATGTCGGTTAACGCCCCCCTGGACACCGAGGGGAAAAAATAAAAAAAAATAACGAGAGCAAGAGCAAAAAAATGGCCACTTTGCGAAAATGACGAATCTTTATAAAGATTTAACCCAATCCTCTGCAGGAACAGAGCTCCAAAATAAACGGCTCCTCGCTCGGCGTATTGATTCATTACAGCACAGTGGGCGTCTGTGTTTTAGCAGATCCGCTGACCCCCCTGCTGGAACCCGGCCGGCCTTCACGCCATGCATTGACCTTGCAGTTCACATAATTAGTGTCATTAGTTTTCAACGAGCAGTTTTGCAGGAGCGCCTCGCACACCCGGCCCGTTTAGTATTCGCCGCTTCACAAGCACCACTTGACAGTAAAATTCTGTATGTGAGATTGTCAGCACATTAACTGCTCTTCTCGTTCCACACCGTGACACTCGGTGCGCTTTTTATGTTGCCCCTCTGAGCGCTCGCCCCCCCCCCACTGCGGTACAGCTAAAAAAGAGCTGCTCACCTCTGGGTTTTTTTTATATTTTATTTTTATGTTCTGTACTGGAATACTGCAGCGGATCACTTAGGAATGTTATGTACGATGTCTTAGGGAGTGGCGTTTTTTTTTTTTTTCTTCCCTCCCCTCGATACATGACACATCCGATCCAAATAAAACATCTTGCCCGGTTCGTGGTTTTGAAAAACCGCTCCGCGTGATTAATTTTCCTAGTTGAGTCATGTTGAGTTTGCGACTCTCCCTACGGTTATTTAGTAATGGATTCGTTTGCGCCGCACATCTCGCCACGAATGCCTTCGTTTTAGGTATTTATTAAATGTCACTTCATTCACGAGATCCTGTCATTTCTCAGGGCAACGTTCGCATTATATCTTTACAGCGTCCCATCTGATGCATGCGGAGAGTCGTTTACTTTATCCCCAAACACCCACGAGCTTTCATACAGACCAAAGACTTTGTTGTAATGACGTGAAATTGGCGTAACATGAGCATGAAGCACATCTTACTTGGGGAAGGCCTGAGTCATTTAGACCCCCTACACTCATCAATGGGGTTTAGATGATGAACTGGTCGTATTTCAATCTCCCGACCTGAAACTGAACCCCCGTGCATATTGAATCTTTCTACTTCCTGTGTTCCTGTAACGCAGCACCGAATTTTACAGCTTCTCTCTTAGCAAAGAAATTGAATTCAGGTCATTTTGCTTGTGAGAGTCGTGTAGGTTCAGTGCTTCTTGGTTAAATGATAAGAATGCAAGGCTTCTGTTCAAAGTACAGGCAATGAAAATGGGGTTTTCATTCTCTTGGGGTTTGGGATATCGGTATGACTCTTGGGGTTTGGGATATCGGTATGACTCTTGGGGTTTGGGATATCGGTATGACTCTTGGGGTTTGGGATATCGGTATGACTCTCGGGACTCTTTGGGATATCGGTACGACTCTTGGGGTTTGGGATATCGGTACGACTCTTGGGGTTTGGGATATCGGTACGACTCTCGGGGTTTGGGATATCGGTACGACTCTCGGGGTTTGGGATATCGGTACGACTCTTGGGGTTTGGGATATCGGTATGACTCTTGTTTGGGATATCGGTATGACTCTTGGGGTTTGGGATATCGGTACGACTCTCGACTCTCTGGGGTTTGGGATATCGGTACGACTCTCGGGGTGGGGTGTAATATCGTTGATCTCGGGGTTTGGGATATCGGTACGACTCTCGGGGTTTGGAATATCGGTATGACTATCGGGGTTTGGATATCGACCTTTTCTTATCCGACTCTCGGGGTTTGGGATATCGGTACGACTCTCGGGGTTTGGGATATCGGTACGACTCTCGGGGTTTGGGATATCGGTACGACTCTCGGGGTTTTTGGTGGTATATCAGGTCGCACGACGTCTCGGGGTTTGGGAATACGGTATGACTCTCCGTGTTTGGGATATCGGTGTCGACTCTCTGGGTTTGGGATATCGGGCACATACGTACTCTCGGGGTTTGGGATATCGGTACGACTTTTGATCTTCAAAAATGACCAATAAATGTATGATTTCCTTCACTCATGTAGTGGAATATGAACCCAGCTGCTTGATCAAGTGAGCTTTTGGGTTTGTATATTCTCTTTTATAAAGTTGCGTCAATGTTCAGTTATCCCTTATATAGACCCGTGGATAAATCTGTTCTCTAACATGTACCAACGCCCCCCCCCCCCCCCCCCCTCCGGTCTGGGCCACAGACCTCCTCCTCCAAAGTGCGCCAGCGATGTTAACAGTTGGCTGATCTGCTTTCTGGTTTGTTTACACTCCGCAGGGGCGTAATTCGGACGCTACTAGCTGTAGTGGAAATCAGCCGGGCGTTCTGGCACTTCGCCAAACGTCCATTTTAACTACAGATCGTCTTGTATTTCGTTATCGGGACGCAGTGACGGCGGAAAAAACACTCCGCTTGGCGACTTGAGAATTTCTGTGCCTCTCGGGTCCGTAACCGAATACGTTCGTAACTCGATCTGCCCTGTTCAGGCATTTCCACTTTGCATGTCATGAATATTTATAGATCCTGACATTTATTACGGTTGCTACTGTGTCATGGGGTATGATCCGACCATTACCTCACCACCTTACACTTACAGCTAACCGTCTACTGATTGTTTTATGGAAATGCCCTTTTTTTTTTTTTTCCCCCCGCTGCTCTCTATGCTGATGCATTTACATGAGAAAATCCGCTCGTATGGTATTCCCAACATTCCAGCGTTGTTTTGAACGGGTTAAAGAGCCACGTGTCACTCGGACACCTCACACACATGCAGTGTACGAAGCGGAGAGTAATAAAAGGAATCTAAAGTGAGTCCGATGTGTTAACAGCGTCTAGTGAATAACTTTGATTTAATTAGAAGCACTTATACTAGCTTGGATCCCATTCTGGGCTCGTCTACACACACACACACACACACACACACACACACACAGACAGCTCTCCACAACTCACATCGGCGCCAATGCAGGTCTGTTAGAGGGCCAGTGAGCTTGCTATCAAGTTTCCTGGGTCCAGGTCTCCAAAATTAAACCATTAACGACATGTCGTACAACTTTTCCCTATGTACTTGGAGATGATGGGGATAGTCTGTAAGTGTGTGTGTGTGTGTGTGTGTGTGTGTGTATGTACTGACAGTTTTTTTGTGCCACATTCTTCTAATTACTTATTGTCTGCCTCACAGATGTTGTGGTAGCTTAATGGTTAAGGTGTTGGACTCCTGATAAAAAGGTTGGGTGTTCAAATCCCAGCACCACCAAGCTGTCACTGTTGGGCCCTCAAGCGAGGCCCTTAACCCACTACAGCTCAGTTGTAACCAAGTTGTAACCAAGTCATTTTGGATGAGGCGTTGATATATATAAATAGATAATATAAATGAACTATCCAAGTTAATAAACTTGGTCCGAATGTAAAGCCAGGAGAACAGTACAAACAACATTTATGTCTTAATACAGGTGTATGGAAACAACACCAAGCAACAATGCCACCTGTTAAGCAGTCCTAACCATACAGTCATAATCATCATATGTTTCTGCTGTACATTCTATATCATTTTTATATTATTATAACGGTGTTGAATTGGACATGGGCACGGTGGTTTAGTGGCTAGCACGTTCGCCTCACACCGCCAGGGTTCGATTCACGTCTCGTCCATGTGTGTGTGTAGTTTGCATGTTCTCCCCGTACCTCAGGGGTTTTTTCTCCGGTTTACTCCCGGTTGAAAAACATGCACGGTAGGTTGATTGGCACCTTTGAAAATTGTCCCTAGTGTATGAATGTGTGTGTGAATGTGTGTGTGTGTCCTGCGATGGGTTGGCATTCCATCCAGGGTGTATCCTGCCTTAATGCCCATATACGCCTGAGATAGGCACAGGCTCCCCGTGACCCGAAGGAAGATCGGATAAAGCGCTAGAAGATGAAAGAATGAATGAATTGGACATTCACACTTTTTTTTTTCTTCAACATGCCTCACAGCCAGTTGCAATAATTACTAGTTAGTTAAACCTCGTTATGAAGCACGCCGTGCTGTGTGAGATACTTTCATACTAATACATGTGACCGAATTCACTACAGGATGCAAAATCTTACCCTGGAGGTGGAGGTTTTTATTCTGAATATATCTGTTAGGTATTTGAACACGCCAGGGCGTGATCGCAAACAGCTTTATAAAAAGTGTGATTAAAAACAAAAAGCTTGTGTTCGTGTGAACATCTTTTGTTGATTGATAAATATTTTAATTTAGCGACAGATCATCTGATAAATATATGTGGTGTGTATGTCGATAAGACAGAAATATAATCATGTTGCAGGAAATCTATTTTAAAAATAAAACCCACAGCAGATTGATCTTTGAAGCAGCTTTAGCATAAACAATAATGGAATTCCTGCCTCGAACAATGTTCCTAATGAACGAGTCTGGATGAGTCGCCTATTACACTAGATTTTCAGCGAATTAATGTATTTAAGTTGTGATGGCTAAATAAAGCCAAAAACCACTAATATATACTCTACAAGGGGCAAAAGTATTGGGACATAAAGCTCCATGAACATATGCTCTTCATGGGTTGGATTGGAACATCTCCTGATATAGAGCTGTGAACCCTGTTGGGAGGG
The DNA here is from genome assembly GCA_030449085.1 of Kryptopterus vitreolus. Lineage (NCBI taxonomy): Eukaryota > Metazoa > Chordata > Actinopteri > Siluriformes > Siluridae > Kryptopterus > Kryptopterus vitreolus. Next base: position 2,587,882 of record JACRUU010000009.1, on the reverse strand, counting down.
GTACGGTGGATTATTGGTTAGCACGTTCGCATCACACCGCCAGGGTCCGGGTTTGATTCCCGTCTCCCGTGTGTGTGGGGTTTGCATGTTCTCCCTGTATTTTGCTCTGATGCTGCATTTTTACACTATATAAGGCAAATAAATTGTATTGATAGGTTAAGTAAATTTTTTTAAAACGTTTTTCCGCATGCTCTAGTTGCCCTTGTAAGAATGCCTGTATTCATTGCTCCATTCAGGACTCCTCCAGGAAGCAGCGGTGTCCGCTTAAGGTCACTGCAGGGTGGGGAGCTGAATTTATCCACGTTGGATATTTGGGAGTGAATACGGCAGACTGTGATAAGCAGTTCATGCCGTGCAGATTCGCACTTCAGATAGAGACTAAAGCTACAGGGCGAAGACTGCATTTAAAAAAAAATCAATATTAGAATACATACAGCTGTTTACGTTTTTACGTTCTAAACCAATGAGGTTCTCGAGATTGTACAACGCGCAACATTCTCTTGACATGCCATGCAGAGTTTTGTTTTAAATTTGTACTCTTTCCTTTGCTATAAGCTAAACAAAGCGCACTTCCTCAGCTCCAGCTCGTAATTGCACAGGATGCTTTACTCCCAGCTGTGGGAGAGCCAGTGGTGTGTGTGTGTGTGTGTGTGTGTGTGTGTGTTTTAGTGGCGCGTGTTCCCTCTCCGCCTGCAGATAGCTAAAATTCCCTTTTATGGCATTGAAGTGCTTTTCATACAGGAAATGACATCACGCAGCACCGAGGCAGAGCAGGAGTTTCTTCTGCTGTGCAACATTCCACACAGCATGACTCGCTTCGAGTCTGACGCCTCGACTCGGCTTATCCTCAACGAAAAGAGGAGGGAAAAAAAAGCTTTTATGACGAAACTTGAGTTAACAAATAAAATACTTGCATTTATATTGGCCGGAGTAATTAGTAGTTGGGTGTTGGGTGACGGCGGGGCTCGAGACTTGGCGTGGTCATGAGGAGGCATCGTGTAAACTGAAAGAGGAAGGGTGGACTTAGCAGCAATCTATTTTTGTTTGTATTTTGTTATTTTTTTTTTTTTTTTTTTTTTTTTTTTTTTTTTTTTAAAGTGGCCAGCCTGACAGAGAGGCATGTTGTTTTCAGTAAAACGGCACAATTCTTGCATGCCTTCTTACATCACTCTCGGAAGTAGGGCTGGGAATCGAAAATAGATTCCGATCCTGGAAGCGAATACTTTAGATTGGACCCAACTTTTTTTTTTTTTTTTCTCCACCTGGCAATCTTCCAGGACCTTCTGCACAATCCAATCTGCTAGGACCTTACTAAGCATCTGTGGTTGATTCCAATAAGAATAAGAATAAGGGAGGTGGTAGTCCAGTGGTGTTGGACTCTGGTCCAGAAGATCACGGGTTCAAACCCCACCACCACCACCAAGCTGCCATTAGTGGGGCCCTTGTGCAAGGCCCTTAACCTTACTCACTTGCTCAGTTGTAAGTCGCTCTGAATAAGGGCGTCTGCCAAATGCCGCAAATGTACATGTAAGAATCGGAAGCGAGAATCGGAATCAATAGAATTAATATAATACCCAGTTCTATACAGAAAGGATTGCAATCTTCTCCTCGCACCATCACTTTCTTCTTTCCATTTCTTCGTTCCTTTCATTCTGCAGTGTTTTCTGTGTTTAGAGGTTTAATGGGTAGCGAATGGGACAAAATGAAGCGTCGTGGAAAATGGTATATGTATTCAATTCAATATATATTGCTGATTTTTTATTTATTTATTTTAAAAATAACAGAATAAAATACTTTTTTTTCTTTTTCTTGCTTTTGAAATCATTTTGTAAATACACAGAGCTCCTGTGAACGGGACGCGTTAATCATTCAACACCTAGCGGCGAGAGAATGAGCAGAAGACCTTGAAAATGCTCCCGCATCGTTTAAATTGCATGCACACGAGCATTTCTTCTTTTTTGTTGTAATAAATAATCAAATCCACGGCTCAAAGACCATAACGCGATCCGAGGCGCGAGTTTTGCGACCATCACTCTCCTTCTTGAACGTACAACTCCCTGAAGTGTGTGAGTTCGGGGATTATTTTCCTGTAGTAATGTGCATATTGTGTAAGAGAGGAGTTAAGTAACACTGTACTGTAAATGGCAAGGGTCAGAGAGTTCACCCAGCATTAATAATGCAGGAGTTTTTGTTTGTTTGTCCATTTATTTATTTTTAAATAAATGATGGGGACGGCATGGAAATATACACTCTGGTGTCTGCGATCATCCAGAGCATCACTCATCATGCATTATTCTGGTGTACGCACAGGAGACTGCTTTTAAAAATGTTTAGACTCGCACCCACTGTTGTTTTAATGTTGTTTACTATGTCATTTGTTTGTCTTTTTTTTTTTTTTTAAGTTTGAGTTCATTTCGAATGCACTATTAATAGCGAGTACTCATTATTACATACGGGTGTGCAATCAATATAAACGATAAATCTTTTTGACTTTCAGTCGAGCTCATTTTTGTTAGATGCTATCATCATTTTTTTTTCCCCCTGTAATTTGAAAACGAAAAGGTTTTGTTTAATTTGTTTTGCATTATCAAACAAACAAACTGATGTTCATGCGTGAAAATAATTCTGTTACTACCGAAGAACTAGGCTTTTCCACCGTTTAAACCTTTATTTTATTCTATCTAAAGGAGGAAACGGAAGAATGAAAAAGTAAATAGTGTCACCAGTGGCTTGTTTATTTTATATTCTTCCTTGTGATGCTCAGGTCGAATAATTATAAATAAATAAATAAATAAATAAATGTGTGACCGCTTGAGAAATGAGAATGAAGAACAGCTTTGCCATTCTCTGTGTCTGATTGATTGATTGATTGTAAGATAACCTGATAAAAGGGTTTAAATGCTTTTTAAAATGCTATTTTTGATCTTTTAACTTCTCCACATCTCCATCGCCGACCTCTAGCTGTTCGCTGCTAATCTGTCAGTACGAGTCGTCTGCCAGTTCTGCCATTGTTTGGCTGTTTGATCGCGTGATTCATCCCTCAGCGGTTTTTATTCGCACATCGGCGCATTACGGCTCGATAGCATTTAAACAGGTTAAAGATGTCCAAGGAATTTTTAAAAAGCCTGTGGATAAAGATGGCGAACCGGTTTTAATGTTTTTTTTTTTTTTTTTTTTTAGGTTTTCACAGGACCAGAAGAAAGACCACCTGAACTGCCATAGCCCTGTGGGAGGCCTTCTCCCATTTCTAGAAGATTCCATCAGGTAAATATATCTTCTCCATGGATCCTCTTGGTTTAGACCAGTGTTTCCCTTTAAATCTAATGCTAAAGAAAATCCCTTTTGTTTAGCACATGGGAGCACTTTATCAAACACTCGTGCGCATATTCCTGTGCCCGGGAAAAAACGCTCCCAGAAGGCGGCTACTAAACACCAAAGTTACCCAAAGACGAACCTGCTGTGGCGTTCTGTTTTTGCCTTCGTATCCGTGCAGATTTGGGGGTTATTTTTTGCCCTTTGAGTCAGTGACGTCTCAGTGAGCCATCTCCCGTGTCTCAGTCTACATTTGACCCTTCGTGCAACACCTCACTATGTGCCGTTCTCTTTTTCTTTTTTTAGCACTAATAGGAACACCGAAGACCTTCTCTGATCTAATTCAGATTTATACTATATTATAAATAGCAATTTAATCTTATATATATATATATGTTAGGATTGTCTGTCAGATCGCCTATTTTCAATACACCATTAATGAATACTTTGTTTCTAATAACCTAACTGTAACAGATTTTATAATTGTATGAATTTCTCTCAAAAGCTCTCCCTTTAATAAAATTATTGTTTATTTTATTATTTGTTTTTCTCTAGAAATGATTCTTTTAATATTAATCTTTTTAATCTCAATGTGACTTGTTTAGTGGTTGTTTTAATTGTAAAATATGGGACGTGGCTCCTTTAAGAATTGTGTTCCGGTTGCTTTTCCATATAAACTGGTGATACGGTGTTTAGGTTATACGGAAGCGCTTTATTGCGTTCAGTAAAAATGCGCTTTATTGCGTAATACGGATTTGGGAATGCGATGCGCTTGCGTAAGGTTTTGTAAAGAGGCGGTAATATACGCTAATATAGTGAGGAGATCGTATCTGTTGTGAATGTGCAGCTAGTAGGTGTAATCGGGGGAAATTTAGGAAGTGTGAGTGGATGCACTGAACGTTTATTTATTTAATTGTTCTTTACTGTTCGGTTTTCCTTCGTTCGCCAACACGACGCAAAGTGAAGGAGCAGATCACTCACATAGTAACGCACACTGTGTTAATCACTCGTTAATATCATTAGTGCCATTAAAGTGAATTACTAATGTGTTCACTGTTTTCTGGTTTTCAGACAGTTTACCTGTGGCGAGTGCATTCACGGGATTTTTGGTGTTTTATCCACTTTTTTCCATCTCCTGCAGCAGAGGTAGCTCAGCATTTATACTGAAACAGTTCTTGCACCTCACTATCGGGAAATCCAACATTTGGTTTCGCAAAATTAACACTTTAAATCGGGTTGCAAGTTACTGTTTTTTCCCCCTATAATGCAGAAAGATTGGATAGTGTCTCAATTATGCAAGACCTCAGGCACAACCCCAGCAAGTGGATGCATGTTATTGTGAGGTGTTATCCTTTATATCCCGGCTTGATCAGCACGCGCCTGTTCAACCAGTGTCTTTTTTTTGTACATCTTTTACTTCACCGAGGTCTTGCCCATGCAATCTTCATTGAGAGATATTTGAATTGTTATTATCATGTTCGTTTGCTGTGTGGGGAGGCATGTGGTTAAGTTCTCTCATATCCCCTGTTGCATTGTGTAAAAAGAGAGAGAGAGAGAGAGAGAGAGAGAGATCAGAAAGACATAAATCTGTTGGGCAGAGCCTCTCATTCACTGTGCAGTATCACTTAATGCCATTATACAGCATGCTTTTGTTGTCAGAATACACAGTTAATCACTCAGATGCTTTATAAATCTCTGCTTTAAACTCTTCAATAACAGCCTGTTTCAACACACACACACACACACACACACACACACACACACTTGTGTTGTTCTCAGTCCAATCTGCTCCAAGTCCTTCGTTAATAGGACGAAAGCCTTGTGTCTCCTCCCCCCGCCCCCCCCCATTTCCTTTACAGCGCATCTTTAGAAACAGATGCCCTGTTCAGAATCACATCTGTGCCTTTTCCCCCCCATCATGTATAGGAGAAGTACTTTCCATTGTTAAAAAAAAAAAAGTTTTAAAAAGCACTTTTCATAGAAATGACTAAAAATATAGGGATTATTCTACAGCATATTATTATTTGTATTTTTTTATTTAGTGAACATTGCCTAGATTTTTGGTGGCAAAAACCTCACGCACTCTGTACGTCTAACAAGCAGTAACCTTTTGCATTCTCGTATCTTTGGACGGCTTGTTTTCTGTCTCGTCTTGTGACGTTTTGATGCCTCCGTGCTGCCGATGTGTGCATGTGATTACAGGCTTCCTGCAAACACGAGCTGTAACAGGCCTCTAGGTTTCCTGACTCTTTCAAAAGACTAAGTTGTTAGCGTGCGCTTATCTGGGGGCATCATCCCTTTATTTTATTTTATTTTCAGAAGCAAAAGTTACAGACAGAATAATTCTTAGTTTCTTTGTCTCCCCCCCTCTGTTTCTTACCGAAATATTATAATCCTACCTGGGCGCTGAAATTGAACTTCCATTGTGATTTTGGAACGTCCTGCCGGCCGTCTGTGTCGTTGCAGAGAGTTCACTCCAGAGACACTCCAGTTTGAAGCTTATAAGATCATTCATTCATTATCTTTACCGCTATAATCCGATCTTCCGGCGGGTCACGGGGAGTCTGTGCCTATATTAGGCGTCTATGGGCATTAAGGCAGGATACACCCTGGATGGAATGCCAAACCCATGCACACACACACACACACACACACACATTCACACACTAGGGACAATTTTCCGAGGTGCCAATCAACCTACCGTGCATGATTTTTGGACCGGGAGGAACCGGAGGAACCTACCACCCCCCCACCCACCCACCCCACACCCACGAGGCCGGGTGAGAACATGCAAACTCCACACACAATGGCCAAGACGGGAATTGAACCCGACCCTGGAGGTGTGAGGCGAACCTGCAACCACTAAACCACCGTCCCCCTTTATAAGTATAAATATAACCTAATGTAAAAACATTGAATGTTTAAAAGGGACAGAATTCAACAAATCATCCTTTCCTTAAGACGTCTAGCCTGCTTGTAGACACCGTATAGCCTGCTTGTTGACACCGAAACTTACAAAAGTAGGGCTAGGAGGGCGGATACAGAAGTAAAACATCTTCGAACTACGTTAAAAGTTGTCTGACTAACCAATCATCGACCCCGGTCAGGGTAAAACATTCCCGGATACTCCCTCACCCCCATGAGGCCCTTAAGGCTGCCCGCTGGAACTATTCCTGTATGGGCTCTGCTTTGAATCCTACAATATCGTCCCACTCTCTAAGTTTAGGACGGTATTGCTGGGATGGGCTCCGTAATGCGAGCAGACCACACTGTAGAACCTGTGCTACAGTCAAGAGTACTAGTGACAGGGGAGGTATAGGATGATGGCGAGTTCCTGTGTCATCGCCGGCTGTGGAAATCCGGCGCGCTGCTGCTCTCAAGCGCAACGCGGTACAACGGCAGCTTCGGAATAGAGCAGCAGTCTACCGGCCGAACGGGCTCCGGATTTTATCCGGACTATAATAGCGGCTTTTTTATAATTATATATATATAATATAATATATATATATATATATATATATATATATATATAGAACCGAGCGTTTTTTTACATCTAAATATGCTTGTTTTCTCTCTCACTTTCAATTCGAAATGGTTCCTCTGTGTCTTTTTTGGCTTCTCGCCTGAGCGCTTCCTCTTTTGGTAGGTGGGTGTCAAAACCGAGGCCGTGGCCGCAACTGCACTTTCACAACGCGTCGGCTGTAACGCATTGCTAGGTATTCCTCAGAGTTGTCTGCATCGTGCATGCCTAAATTTGGTTGCGCCATGTTTCACTGTACACCACATGCATGTTGGACTGCACAATAGCCTTCCATTGCATGCAGATCACACGCCCGAGCACCGTACCTGATACGTTTCGGGTTTATTGTTTTAAATGTCCTCCTTTTTTTTTTTTTTTTTTTTTTTTAATTCCTACTCCTCCTCTCTCTCTCTCTCTAACTCTTCAATCCCACATTCCAGCTTGTACTTGCACGCCTGGTAAAATGATCAATGCTTGAAACCTGATTATTGCAAGAGCCTCGGAGTACATCGGCAAGTGAACACCGCAGCAAACCTCCACAAGGTCCAACATGCTGATGGTTATCGTTTTAGAAAAGCAGAAGCGTTACAAATATCGGAATGTCCCGAGCTCTTAGTCTGCGCTTCGTGTAAATGATATATCTATAATCTGCTTCTCTTCCGAAGAAGAAATGTTTCGCTGACCAGTGTGAACTTTTAAATCCCCTGCTTTGTATAATACTCCTTCTTTTATTTTGTTTCTAAAAACAAGGAAGACTTTATTTTGAAATCATAGTCCTGAAGGGGAAGTAAGCATTTAAGCAGAACCCATGCACCATTTCCACAGGGTGGGGAAGATGAGAGAGAACAATGACTCGGGATGTTTTAATCAATACGAATGCATAATATTGTACTTGGATCATACGCGAATGTTGATGGGACCGTGCTGTTCGTGCAGCCCATTAAATCTTTAAGGGGGGGGGGGGTGTTTACACATGGATGGACAAGCCTTTGTGGACACCTAGATTTGTATATCAAGACAGAATGGTAGCATTTGCACAGCTTTCGGTATATACACCGGACTTATGAAGGTCTGTGCTCCCTGTGACTGTGCGTTACAAAACTTGTATACGTGGTGTGAAAAACTCAGTACTGCCCATGTGCCCACTGAATCTGTTAAATGCCTGTAACATCTCTTTTTTTGTGTGTGTTCTGTTTAGGGAATTGCTTATTAAAAAAAAAAAAAGGACAGCAATAAATTTTAATAAAATATAGTAAAAAAAAAAAATCTTTGTTTTTTTTTTTGCAGGTGCAACAGTGAAACAGAGACAAAAGAGCAGTCATGGTGGCGCTATCACTAAAGATCGGGGTGGGAAATGTGGTCAAAACGATGCAGTTTGAGCCCTCCACCATGGTGTATGACGCCTGCCGTATCATCCGGGAGCGAGTTCCTGAAGCGCAGCTTGGCCAGCGTGAGTGCTGAGGGATCGATTTATTTGTTTATTTGTTGTTGTCTATTCTGAGTTTAGTGTCTCTGGGTCATACAATGGTCCTCCTCCAGCTCAAAATGTACAATTTCTTCTCTTTCATTGACGAGATTGCCTTGTTAAGTTTTACACACACACATATATATATATTATATATATTATATATATATACCTCTTTGTATAAATTATATCTATATATATACACGTTGGGGGTGAAAAGGGGACGGAAACGTTCTATAGGCGCTTTTGGGATCCTTTAGGGAATGTTGGATACATTCCAACTTGAAAACGTCCTGGGAATATAAGATAAGAGAAGCCTTTATTTGTCCCACAGTGGGCATATTTCCATGTTTACAGCAGCAAGGAAACGTGCAGATATGAAGCAAAGGCCCAGTGCAAATATATACAGTAAAGTATATAAACACACAGGAGAGAGGGGGAGGGGGGGGGGCAAAACAAAAATAATAGTTAAATTATCGCACAGTTGTTATTCAGTATCGCTCCTTCTGTCGGACACAATCTGTTACTGAAGGATCTGCTTAGAGATGAATTGATTGTAGTTTATGGAAATTAATTAGAAAATAGTGGAAATAAACTATAATAATGATATAAACTTATGTATTATCATATGTATAATTCTGTTATAATATGTAAAAACTGGCCATGCATGCAAAGTAATAAATTTTTTTGTATTGTAATGTAATATTTAGTTTTGATTTAATTGTACATTAAAGGCAGCACATGCCTGCAATTTAAAAATGTTTATTTACATTAATTTAATCCCATTAATTTACAGATTTTATAGGTTTGAAAATTCACGCTTCCTCATTGTTTTCAGCGCAAGACCTCAGATCAGCACGCTGGAGCCTCATTGGACCTCTGGTCCGTTCACCTCCGTTACTGTTGATGCCACCCTTTTGCCATAAAGCCCCTCCCATAGCAGGAAAAAATAGAATGAACTTTCCTGCCAAAACCTACAAATATTCCTCAATATAAAATGCAAGTTTTTTTTATTTTGTTGTTTTTTTTTTTTTATATAAATAAACAAAGCTGCCTCTGCTCTCAGCACATGATCTACGACCCATTCAAAGTCTGTGCCCCCCTGTGTTAACTCTCCTCCCTTGTCGGTCTTACATAATAACTTCCCTCTGGATGCGGTTTTTGTCATTCTTATCCAAACCTGTTAGTAATTTTCCACTTTGAAGAGCCCGTTTTTGGCCAACGTCAACAACTAATATGGAATGTGCACCATCTTTAAAAATAGAGTGTAGAGAGACGCTGTATATTCCCCGTGGGCCAGAAAAATAAATAAATAAATAATTTTGACCGGGTGAAAAGAAATCTATTCTTTTCAAACATCTGTTCTATTTGATCGAGGTACATCAATAATGTCCATAAATCAAGATGATGCATAATAGTTCATAGTGCATAATAGGACATTTATAAACCGTCTATTGGCGCATACCTTTATAGGTGTTTATATGTACCACCTTAAGACATTTCTGGTGGTTTCTGTGGCAACGAGGTTTGCATTTTCTGACCACCCGTTTAACAACCCAATGCGTTCGCGGAAACATGTACATCAGTATATCAAGCGATGACCTTGTACATTCCCTCTTCCAGCCAACGACTATGGCCTGTTCCTGTCAGACGAGGACCCAAAGAAAGGCATTTGGCTGGAAGCAGGAAAAGCTCTGGACTACTACATGTTGAGGAATGGGGTGAGTCGCTCATTCCGAGGCAGGAATTTCGTCTTGCCACCACATGTTTCCTCATGTAAAGGAAGTACACTGCAGAAAACGGCGGATTGTGACGAGTCCAGTCAGCACTCGCATGCTTACGCTCACCTACCTATTATCACCGTTCACCCCACCTGTGAATCCATCCTTCACATTTTTTCACAGCGCAGCTCGCGGACATATCGCACGTTGCGGTGATAGATGGAGTTCATTATGGAAGTTGGCGCTCGGAGTGGCAAGAGGGCCGGGCAAGCTTTAACATGAAAGTCAGCAAGTGGTTGAAGTCTGCAAAACTTCCACTTTCATGTCTTAACACACGATTCATGTGTGTGTGTGTGTGGGGGTCCTTGCCTTAAGGCCGCAAGTGTCCTTCGATTTTGATCACAATGCTTGGTTTTATCGAATCTATTACACTATCGTTGGTATTAGGATTTACTCTACGTTATAATGCATCTACACAGGAAAGAATAGTGATCTTATTTAGCTGTCATGAAGCGAACGTTGAAAGAAAATGATCTGATCTAAAAAAAAAAAAAGTGGTTGCGTCATTATTACACATCAGCAATACATGATTCAGGACGGGGAAAACAGTAGGTATCCATTCCACTGGATTGATTGCTCTTGTTTTAATGACACGTATCAGTTTCAGTCCACAGGAACACATCCAAGTCACTCATCCTCTTAACTGTAGTGTTGCTCTGATTAGAAATCATTTTTATCGTCATTTTAGCCTAAAATTAAAACACTGGTGTATTAATGACAGACATCATGTATTATTTGAATCATTTTTTTTTGCTCTCCTCCTCCTTTCCTTTGCAGGACACACTCGAATACAAGAAGAAACAAAGGCCACTCAAGATCCGCATGTTGGACGGGACGGTGAAAACCGTCATGGTTGACGACTCCAAAATCGTCACTGATTTGCTCATGACCATCTGTGCCAGAATAGGTAAGCCGACTGACATGACTAAATGTCCAATCCGTTATTGATTGGGTTATACTTGGGTGAGTCTTATTTTTGGAGTGTGTTAAAAAAAAAATCCTTCTCACTCACTTTAGGCATAACAAACCACGACGAGTACTCCCTGGTGCGGGACATTGGCGAGGAGAAGAAGGAGGAGATCACAGGGACCTTAAAGAGAGACAAAACCCTCCTGCGGGATGACAAAAAGATGGAGAAACTCAAGCAGAAGCTCCACACCGATGATGAATGTATGAAAATTTAAGATGGATCTTTTAATGAGACCTTGTGCACGGGGTGATTTGTTATTTTGGCTATATGTTGACAGTGAACTGGCTGGACCACGGGCGAACACTGCGCGAGCAGGGGGTAGAGGAAACCGAGATGCTCCTCCTCAGGCGGAAGTTCTTTTATTCTGACCAGAACGTCGACTCCAGAGACCCAGTCCAGCTCAACCTGCTGTATGTACAGGTACGCCATCTAGCCGAAGTCACCGGAGGAACGTTACATGCATCACACTTACATTTTGCATAACTCGGTAGTCTGTTTATGGTGACACGCCGGTTTTAACCTTCATAAGGATATTGTAAAAGTGTTGAAGTAGAAGCTTGGTGTTTAAGGCATTGGACTTTATATCTGATTGTCATTAAGTTCAAATACCGGTTGCACCAAGACCAAATATCTGATTTGCCCATATCCCGAACCCGGGACCAAAAAACTTTTATCCCATAGAAAATGAATGGGGTTGAAATTTCTTGTCTTACAGCTCGGCCTGTGAGCGTCCGACATGCACATATGGCATATACACTCGAAGGGGGTCCGGAGTGGATCACGATCACATACCTCCCACACCTGTTCGGAATTTTGGGAAATCCGCAACATTCCGTGCCCATACAGAATGATTGGGGAAATTTGGCTCTCCACTGTTCGGCCGACATGCAGATTTGACATATCCACTCGTAGGTGAGATGGAGTAGGTTGCGATCATATAACTCTTGAAACATCGGACCCACTGCGTCATTCCGGCCCATACAGATGAATGGGGAAAATGTTGACTTTTTTTGGCCTGTTTGGCCGTATCGATGTATCCAAGGACACTGATATGACACTCTGTCCGTAAAATCACAGGGTATTATGGGTAATCGGTGCAAATGCGTTTTTTTTGGCCCTGGACTCATTTTTACCATAGAAAATAAATATCAACGCTAAATATTAATCGGACCAGGTTCTAAGAGGTTTGCATCGGCAAGCATCGCTCCCATTTTCTTCACGGTATGTCCCATGTCTACTTACATATAATATTTCCACACAGGCACGAGACGACATTCTCAACGGATCTCACCCTGTCTCCTTCGACAAAGCCTGCGAGTTTGCCGGTTACCAGTGCCAAATCCAGTTCGGTGACCACAATGAGTCCAAACACAAACCAGGATTCCTTGAGTGAGTGGAACCCCCCCCCCCCTTCCCCTGTGCATAATACGTGTTTAAACCTCATCCCGAATCATTAAATGAAAACCTGTTCTTCATTCCGTCCTAGTCTGAAAGAGTTTTTACCTAAAGAGTATGTGAAGAACAAAGGGGAGAAGAAGATTTTCCAGGTAAGAGGTTTGAGTTCAAGTACACTGACGTAGGTTCGAGGTTATCGTAGGGGCATTGCGTAAGAGCACGCAGCAGGGATTTGGCTTCTGCTGGTGGCTGTGCTTTTTCCTCTACTCTAGCTATGGATGAAAGCACAGACTGAAAACATATCGAGCTAGACAGGGTCAGTAAGTAAAAACACTTTCAGCAGCATCTTCCCCCAAACATTTATTTAAATGCTGCCTGTAGGGCTGTTCTAGGAAAGATGAAAGCATTCAAAAGCCCGAAGCTCCAAATGCACTTTCATAACTAGACTGATAAATGTGTATTAATCTCGAACCGCTGTCCCGGTGTGATATTTGGACCGTGTGGTGTTTTTATATTCGTGTGTGTTCAAAACCCATCCAGGACACCATTAATATGGGCTGCTTTGAAAGTAACCAATCAATGCCGACTCTGAAGTATGTCGAGTGCTAACGTTTCCTTTCCACCATCCAGGCGCACAAGAACTGCCAAAATATGACTGAGATCGAAGCCAAAGTCAGCTACGTCAAACTGGCCCGCTCTCTCAAAACCTACGGAGTGTCTTTCTTCTTAGTAAAGGTAAAAAAAAATAAAATAAAATGTTGTTACGCATTCGCATTTAACAACAGGAACAGTATTTGGATAATAGACGTGCGTGTTTCCACCCTGCAGGAAAAAATGAAAGGAAAAAACAAGCTGGTGCCTCGCCTGCTGGGCATCACCAAAGAGAGTGTGATGAGGGTGGATGAGAAGACCAAGGAGGTGATGCAAGAGTGGAGTCTGACCAATATCAAACGCTGGGCTGCCTCTCCTAAAAGCTTCACCCTCGTAAGTCTCGCTTTGTTTGTGTGCTACTCGTTTGTATTTATTTTACTTATTTAATCCTGAATGTTTTACTTGCGTGTCCTATGACAATTCCAATTGCATATATAATGCATTATAATGACACTAGTCCCGAGGCATGATGGCACGATTTCCTGTTAAGGACCCCCTAAGGGGGGGGGGGGGGGGGGGGGGAGAAGCTTTGTGCATGTTTATAGGGTTTATTTTAATTTTTGCACGTCTGGGGAAATGGTAAGGAAACTATTTCCTGGCAAATGACCAACAAGCTGAAAGCTGGCTTTAGAATCGGGAATAAAACGGGAATAAAACTGACTTGGCATCAAGGCAGCGGCTCGCTCGTAATCTTTCCCAAGCAGCATCGCAGTCTTGAACAAAAGCCATCCGTGGACAGACCTCAAGTCTGTGGGTTATCCCTTTCAAAGATTTCCTTGTTTTTTTTTTGTTTTGTTTTTTTCCATCCTCACGAAGGCACGGTGGCTTAGTGGTAAGCACGTTCGCCTCACACCACCAGGGTCCGGGTTCGATTCCCGTCTCAGCCATGTGTGTGTGGAGTTTGCATGTTCTCCCCGTGCCTCAGGGAGTTTTTCTCCGGGTTCTCCGGTTTCCCCCCCGGTCCAAAAACATGCATGTTAGGTTGATTGGCACCTTGGAAAATTGTCCCTAGTGTATGAATGTGTGTGAGTGTGTGTGCGCATGTGTGTGTGTGTGTGTGTGTGTGCCCTGCGATGGGTTGGCATTCCATCCAGGGTGTATCCTGCCTTAATGCCCATAGATGCCTGAGATAGACACAGACTCCCCGTGACCCGAGGGAAGATCGGATATAGCGGTAGAAGATGAATGAATGAATGTTTTGTTACATTGAATGTAGTACAGGTTTTTTCACAATTGTCATGCTGTTTGTATTTTGGTGGGCGCTTTATATTTATATAGATATTTATAATGACATTAACGATAGATCATGATGGTGTGATGAATGCCGTTGTCGATGATGCGGCGGTGATAGTCTGACTGTGTGTATGTCATGTGCTACGTTAGGGTTTAAGGATTTGCGAGACTGTCTCAGGATGGCATACTACTTTTTCCCCAGTCCAGACCACTGAAGGAGAGCAACGCTCGCGCCACACAAATGTTAGCACAGCTGATTGACCGGTTTATGGTTGTTAACCAAACTCGACACTTGGAATACATCAAAAAGGTAACATGCCAATAGAGATCATGAAATTTGGTTTCTCGTCTTGCCCAGGTAATATGCAAACTGAGACGAACTAAACATAGCGCAGACGATCGATTTTGTCAAATACAATTATTTCAATCTCATCCTGAATAATGCCTGTGGCTGACATTGCTCCTGTTCCAGGAACAAAAATATTCACCAGTGAATTGGGCAAACTTTAAAGGGTTTAACATTATATGTGTAAAAAATCATTCATATATATATATATATTTTTGTGTATATATATATATATATATTTACATTACATTTGGGCATTGGCAGAATGCCCTTATCTCAGACTGCGACTTGTTGTCTTACAAACCTGGCCAATGGCGGGGTTAAGCGGCCGTGCTCCTAAAGGGCCAACCTAGTGGGTAATTTTAGGGGGTCTGGGGTTTTTGGGCGGTTTGAACATGATCTGTCTCGAAGAACCCGAGAGTTCATTTGGTCCAGCAACACCTCTAACCACTGGGCTACCACCTCCCTCCATATATATATTGCATAATATGGAAACCACACCCACTTGGCAAGCATTTCTTGAGATCTGGAATTCCTAGATATCTTTCTGCAATATAATCCCCGTCATCTATAACAGACCTGACAGTTTTCCAGTCAGTTTGATCCCCAAGTATTACACTGTGTTGATCATGTAGCATATTTGCATGAAGGATACCGCCTGTGGTTTTTCAGAAGACTTGTGGAATTCCACAACAAACCTCAATGCTTGACCTTCGCTGAGCGAACAGCTTGGCAACAAAGTGCCTCCTTCAGGCTCCTGTGATATGTGACATGGCAAATTCCGACAGGAACTAACTAAGTGTGAACTTTGTGCACAGAAAAAGAGCAAAGACCACTTTGGATTGGAGGGAGACGAGGAGTCGACAATGCTGGAGGATTCGGTTTCGCCTAAAAAGTAAGCATGGTGTTTCGGGATAATAAAAGGATTTTATGATGAATGATGAATCTTTCCCCACACTATGTCTATCATTTGCAGAATACAAAATGTACAGGATTCATTCGTTCTAAATCCCATAATGGCCAGATATCGTCCCTAACGCGTGCCTTGTGCTCACTGCTTACAGATCAACAGTGCTACAGCAGCAGTTTAATAAGGTGGCGAGGGTAGAGACCGGCTCTGTGGCCCTGCCTGTCATTATGAGACCGGGTGCTGGAGGTCCAGAGAGCTACCAGATGGGCTCCATGCCCCAGGCCAAGCAGCAAATCACAAGTGGCCAAATGCACACCGGGCACATGCCACCGCTGGTGAGTGCTACAGCATGCATAATAACCCAAAGGAATATTGATTTGCCTATAATATATATTGATTATTGAATATTGAACTCATCAAATTGTACATCTGCTCTTATACCCAATCAATATATGGATGTTATTTACAGATGCATTGAAAAGAAGCAATGTATATGAATTTCTTATATTGTTTATAAATTAATTTATAAATATATAAACAAGCCATTGGAGTATTTCTCATATATATATATATATATATATATATACTATATATATATATACTATATCTAATATATATATCTATATATATATATATCTATCTATTGATGACACTGATGGAAAGAAATACTCCAATGGCTGCTTTATATATTTATTCCCCTTTATTATTTAATGTACAAATCATTATAATTATTTATTTATTATTATATTATAATTATATAATATGAAAATAAAAAATTAAATTGCTCTGTTTTGCTAAATTATGTACAGTAATTTGTTAAATTGTTTACAATGTACTCTCCCATACTTCTCATCATTCTTTAAGACTCCTGGGTACAAGGTACGGAACACATGTCCGGGACTGCCTGTATTCTGTGTGTCCACGGAAATATAGACTGGAAATACCAGACACTGATACCCGAGATAAATAATTGAATCACTGTATTGTAAAATGTTGTTTATGGCCCAGTTTTGCTCTTTGCAGTTTGGAAGCGCTGTGCGTTTTACTGGTCGAGTGGATTGTGTGTGTTTAACCTTTAAACACATTCAGCGTTTAACGAAATTAACTAAATGCATTTTTCCGGCGCTTTGACGGTCCAAATTTCTGACAAGCCTCTCTTGTTACAGACCTCAGCTCAGCAGGCACTGACGGGCACCATTAACTCTAGTATGCAGGCAGTACAGGCGGCTCAGGCTTCTTTGACTGACTTCGACAGCCTGCCACCTCTGGGCACTGATGCGGTGAGACCTTTTTATTTATTTATTTTCAATACCGAACCAAATTCATTATATGCAATAAAGCTTTTTTGTCTCTTGTATTCATATGTCTTTTTTTTTTTGCCTCCTATAAGGCCTCTCAAGCTTGGAGGAAGAACAAGATGGACGAGTCCAAACATGAAATCCATTCTCAGGTGGACGCTATTACTGCAGGAACTGCATCTATGGTTAACCTCACCGCAGGTAAGTGCATACCCTTAACCGTAAACAGTGCGAGAAGGTTGTTGAATTAGTGCCAGTGTTTACAAAATAGCCCTAACTGTTTAGGGGGCACAAAAACAGGAGACCGTTTGATTGCTTTTATACCGTACAAATCAATAAAACACAAACACACTGTCTTATAGGGGATCCAGCTGAGACGGACTATACTGCTGTGGGCTGCGCAGTAACAACCATCTCCTCCAACCTGACCGAAATGTCCAAGGGTGTAAAGTTGCTGGCGGCGCTGATGGAGGATGAGGGTGGAAACGGACAGCAGCTCCTGGGTGCCGCCCGTAACCTGGCGTGTGCCGTTTCCGACATGCTCAAGACCGCTCAACCCGCCAGCGCCGAGGTAACACACTAAACACCTCTCAGTGCCGAAACGCACAGGCGCCGTATCACCGCCGTAAACACGCCCGTGTCCTTCACAGCCTCGCCAGAACCTCCTACAGGCCGCGGGTAATGTGGGCCAGGCCAGCGGAGAGCTGCTGCAGCAGATCGGAGAGAGTGACGCTGACCAACAGTTCCAGGTGGGATGTCATAACACTACATAACACACCCATCGCAGGTTGTCAATATGGCAAGCATCTCATGAACTAAATTTAACCTGGATTTTTGTTTGTCACGACGTCTAACCAGTCCTCAGGCCGAGGATCGTTCCGACACACGAGACGGATTCATCATTATAGTCAAATGCTGGTAACAAAAAAACGCCCTCAGAAGACGAGCGATTCATTTTCACCAGCCAATCGTACTAATTCTTCCCTTAATCACGTTTAGTTAACTCTAGAGAACACGCACTTAATTACAACGCGAGCCACATATGAAATAACTTCACCAATTTAGAGCACATTAATTCCTTTTCATCTAGAGAATTTAGGAATAAGTCTTTCTGTGGCGATACAATTTTAAAGTAAAGGTTGCACAATATATTTTTGGTTAATCACTGGACAACAAAGTGTGAATTTCATAAAACAGAGTGGAAAATTTGTGGCGGGATCCGAAATGTAAAGAAAATAGTATTTCAATAATTGCACCTTATATAATAGACTATCTAGTTGTATAATGTTTATCGGTATTGTGCAGCCCTACTTTAAATATTATCTTTAAGCCTCCAGCCTCCTCCTTCTCTTAATAATTGGTGGGTGAAAACATCTGGTGTTGGGTCTGACTAATTGCATTGTCTATAATGTACAATGTATGTAATCTGTTTACAAAATATATCAAGTGGCGATATTTGTTCTGTGTGGGGGGGGGGAAAGGTACGGGTTTTTCAGAAGCTTTTAGTGATTTATTTATTTAAATATAGACGTGACAATGGTTCTACTTTTATCTACTTTAGTACTTTTCTGTCAGTACTTTAGTTGCTATTGATAATTAATATTAACCTTTTTGAGTAATTAATATTAACCCATTTTTATTGGGTGTAACATTCATTAAAAAAAAACAATATATATAATATATATATATATATATATATATATCTACTATATATATTATATATATAGATATATATATATATTATATATATATAGTATTTTTTTTTTTTTTTTTTTTTTTAATTTTTTATTTATTTTTTTTTTCTAGCAGTTTTAAACCTGCATTTACCACCTCGGAAACTTTTATGCAACTAATTTGGGAGTCTAGGGTTTTTGTCTTTTAGGTAGCAGTGGGAATATTGTAAACGCCCCAAGCTTTCGTTTTAAGGATAACCTTCTATGACATCCACTCTTCTATTGTGGTCACAACGGTGACGCCTTAAGGGAACGAATTCCATGTAATTCCAGTCATATCCTACTACCGTATTCCTATTCTTCTGTCCCGGACCCCTTACCTCGGTTTTCCCTTACAGAAACAGTATTCGGACTTTTTTGGTGATCCTCATTTATCGGGTTACCCTATCCCCCTTTTTCGAGTCCTCTTCAGCGTTTTATAACAAGGTTCTATAACAATCCTTCAAAATCACTCTGAATCACCTTGATCCTGGATTAAACACGCAAACTGTGATTTTAAGTAGGAAGGCTTTTGTTAAGAAGGACTTTACCAATATGTCCAAATGCGCTTCATTTGCACTCGCAGGTTTAATCATAACCCTTAATCTTGCACATCGGTCAAAGAAATCCAATCCGAATTCGAATCTGAATCAGTGGTACTGTAAGAAGTGGTAATATAACATGCGTACATTATTTGCAGGACATGCTGCTGAAGCTGGCTAAAGCTGTGGCTACAGCAGCAGCAACTCTGGTACTGAAGGCAAAGAACGTGGCCCAGAAGACGGAAGATTCTGCCCAGCAAAACCGTGTTATCGCAGCTGCCACACAGTGCGCCCTTTCCACTTCTCAGCTGGTGGCATGCACTCGGGTGAGGGGTTAAAAAAAAAACATAGGCAAACTACAGACCATATATGCTATATATACTGTTCAATCTCATTGTTATTATTTAATGGTTTGGTTCTGTGTATGGGTCATGGTTCATTATGAATGTCTTCGGAACGACTCAGCGATTCAATCGGATGCTTCCGTGTTTGCCATCCAGGTCGTGGCTCCTACCATCAGTTCTCCGGTATGCCAGGAGCAGCTGATCGAGGCGGGGAAGCTGGTGGCCAAATCGGTCGAAGGCTGCGTGGAGGCATCGCAGGGGGCTACAAACGACGAGCAGCTGCTAAAGCAAGTGGGCGCGGCCGCCACAGGTGTCACCCAGGCGCTTAACGAGCTGCTCCAGCACATTAAGCAATATGCCAGCGGAGGCCAACCAATCGGACGCCACGGAGAAGCCACCGACCGCATCCTGGATGTGACCGAGAACATCTTCAGCTCCATGGGAGACGCAGGTTTGGCCGAACGTGACGATGTTCACGGGGAGAAAAATTCATTTAAATAGTTTTTTTTTTTTTTATGATTTCAATGAAAAGCTGAAATCTTTACCTTTTCACCAAATAACCATAAATGAAATACAGGTGTTTAGAGTTACATAGGATTGTTATGAACATTATTGTTATTTATTGTTGTTTAAACATTAGAACACACGCCATCGCTGTAATATTATTATTATTTTTTAGTATTTATTTTTAGTTACATTTTTAGTACTGTTTGTACTAAAGTGCCAGTAATACTAATCTCTGTTTCTCATTCCCCGGTGTTCTGTAAAGGCGAGATGGTGCGACAGGCTCGAATCCTGGCCCAGGCCACCTCGGACCTGGTCAACGCCATTAAAGCAGACGCTGAGGGAGAGACGGACCTGGAGAACTCCCGTAAGCTGCTCTCGGCAGCCAAGCTTCTTGCCGACGCCACTGCCAAGATGGTGGAGGCTGCCAAGGTGCCTGTCCTGAGATAAACTCTCTGTTTTTAAGAAGATTTACGATTGCAGAGTAGACGTTCTCTAACCAAAGCGCAGTTAATGAAAGAAGGATTACAAGTCGAAGCCCGTTCAGTAAAAGCCGATAATTAAATAAATAAAGCATTCACTTAGAATTAAATGATCCTCTCTCCTTCTATCCTTCTATCCATCTATATATCCACCTGAACCCCGCCCATCTTCATCCTCTATCTGACCCCGCCATTTCCTATCTAGTCTAATCTGAACCCTGCCCAAATCTATCTATCTATCTGAACCCCGCCCTCAACTATCTATCTATCAATCTCTGCCCCGCCCTAGGCCCATCTATCTATCTATCTGAACCCTGCCCATCTATCTACCTGAACCCCGCCCATCTATCTAACCCCGCCCATCTATCTATCTATCTATCTATCTACCTGAACCCCGCCCATCTATCTATGTATCTATCCTTCTATCTCTATTTATCTATCTATATATCTACCTGAACCCCACCCATCTATCTATCTATCCTTCTATCCATCTATCTCTATCTATCCATCTATCTCTTATTTTCATCTATATATCTAAACTGAACCTCGCCCATCTCTATCTATTCTATCTATCTAGCTAGCTATCCTACCTATCTACCTCCCCTGAACCCCGCCATCTATCTATCGAAACCCTACCCATCCCTCTATCATCTATCCATCTATCTCTATCTATCCATCTAATATCTACCTAGAAACCGCGCCCATCTATCGTATCTATAAAATCTACAATCTGAATCCATCCCCAATCCCTCCCGCCCATCCATCTATCTATCTATCTCTATCGATCAATCAATCAATCATGCACCTCATACCTGAATTTTAAGAATTTGATATGTGGTTATGTACATACCGACGCCCCGCGCTAAAATGTAACACGTCCTGATGTCTATGTACCGCCCAACGCAGGGTGCTGCCGCGAACCCAGACAGTGAGGAGCAGCAGCAGAAGTTGCGCGAGGCGGCCGAGGGCCTGCGCATGGCCACCAATGCCGCAGCACAGAACGCAATCAAAAAGAGGCTGGTGAACAAGCTGGAGGTGAGGACGACCACAAACCAAACGAACATTCTGGTATTTGTTCAAGAAGGTCATTCACAAAGTGGGTCTCGCTCCGATTCAACCCTAAACCCCACCAGCTTGTTTTTCTTCCTCTCTCTCTCTCTCTCTCTTTCTCTCTCAAAGCAATGTGAGAGAGCAAAAGGTACAGACCATGGTGAGCTCAAATTTTCAAAACAGGAGAGCGTTGCTGTTGTGATTGGACATGCTGGGGGCTTTGTGTGGCTGTTGACAGGAATAGTTACATTACCAGGAGATCGTTTCAACAGCAAAGCGAATCCCAAATGAGCACACACTGTTTTAAATTAAAAACCCGAGGGCATGGTTTTGATCGATTCTGGCACCCAAAAAGTAGAACAGATTGTCATGTCTGTGTAATCCGGGTAGCTGGAGCATTATTGCACCAACGACTGTTTCTATAAAATAAAGCGTTAAAAACCGCCATTAATCTTTAAAGAGTTAAACTGTGATTTCTTGACGCTTTTTCTTTTTGTCTGTAGCTGTGGTCGCGTGACTCCGCCTTTTACCTTCTCTTCTATTTCCACTCTTCTTACGTAATAACTGTAGCTAGCAACGGCTCTCAGTGTCTCTGGTATGAGGTTTTGCATAGTACTCTCTAACCAGATAACCGTTTCCTGCAGAACGCTGCAAAACAGGCCGCTGCAGCCGCAACCCAGACCATAGCTGCCGCCCAGCATGCGGCCTCGTCGAACAAGAACCCAGCTGCACAGCAACAGCTTGTACAGAGCTGCAAGGTACGTTTTGTGGGGAAACCGCTCACTTCCTGGCGCTGTAGGATCACATCGAGGTCAAAGTTCCTACCAAATCTCTAGACATAGGCGTTTCTCAGCGTATATACCACAGAATAATATCCTAGACCTTTAGGAGAGCGGTTTAGAATAACACAATTTCATTTCTTATATTTCTTAATATTTTGTTTTTCCAGTTACATTTTATTGAACATCTTTTTCCAAACATTCTTATGCAGTGCATTAGTTTTTCCCCCCTGGTGTCTTTTTGAATGACAGGTGGTGGCAGATCAGATCCCTCAGCTGGTACAGGGAGTGAGAGGCAGCCAGGCGCAGCCTGACAGTCCCAGCGCTCAGCTTGCACTAATTGCAGCCAGCCAGAACTTCGTGCAGGTTCTTTGCACCGCTCATTCTTTTTCAAGATCATCTTTTTTTTGGGGGGGGGTTTTACCGACATGTCTTCTTTCTCTCACTATCAGCCTGGAACCAAGATGGTGACGGCAGCCAAGGCTACAGTTCCCACTATTAGTGACCAGGCCTCTGCCATGCAGTTGAGCCAGTGCGCCAAAAACCTAGCCAGTGCATTGGCTGAACTCCGCACGGCTGTTCAAAAGGTAATGAAACTTTATTCATTATTAATAAATTGCACTTTTCTCTTTATTAACAGAACTTGCTCCTTGTAACTCTGGTTTTATGTTCCATGGTCCATCGCAAATGAGAATAAAGTATCAAATCCTAAATGTGAAAATCTAACCTAAGCATTTTTTTTTTTGTTTTTAAATAAATAAGTGTGTCCTCTCTTCTCTCCAACCCCTGCTCCACGTCCCTGGTAGGCTCAAGAGGCATGTGGTCCTCTGGAGATTGACAACGCTCTGAATGCTGTGAGGGGATTGGAGAAAGACATCCAGGAGGCTAAAGCCGCAGCAGCCGAAGGGAAACTCAGACCTCTTCCTGGAGAAACTGTACGCTTTATGTTCTCACTGCTTAAAATACACACAATACAATACATATGATGGTGTGTGTGTGTGTGTGTGTGTGTATGTGTGATGTATGTATATATATATATATATATATATATATATATTATATATATTATCATTATATATATATATATAATCATGAGAGAGCGCACATTATGACTCCCATACAAGAATTTGTTTAAATAAATAAATAAATAAATAAATAAATAAATAGTAAATAAAAGAAGAGGCATATTTCCGTTGTCTCTTACAGGTTGTTCTGCCCTCAAGCAGCAGTATAACATTTGTCAAAGGCTCCCATGCTCTGTTGCCATTTTTTCACAATTCCAAGCGTCACGTGTCACACACACACACACAACATGTTTTGTCACTATTTTGATGAAGTGTTTTTTTTTTTTTGTTGAAGAGGTTGTTTTTTTTTTGTTTTTTTGCTTACATTTTTGAAGAAGCTGCAAATTCTTTTTTTCATTTTTTGATTTTTTAATTTTTCAAACACGGCGGTCATCATTAAAAGCAATATTGATACTCACTTCAATCTTTTATTTATGAAAAGATTCATTAAAAGCTCGAAACATACTCACTCTTATCTTTTAAAGCCCATGTAATGGAGAAACTCCTATTAACATAATTGTACAATTTGTGTGTTTGTTGTGTAAATCAGCTGGAGAAGTGCTCACAGGACCTGGGCTCCAACACCAAAGCAGTGAGCTCCGCTGTTGCCCAGCTACTAAGTGAAGCGACGCAAGGCAATGAGAATTACACTGGTAAAGATGCAATCTGTTCGGTTCCCGTCCAATCAAAGATCAAATCCTTCACAATCGTTGTCAGGCACTGAACTTTCCACCCGTGGCATGTTTCTGTGCTCATTTTAAAGAGTGACTTCAAAAATATTACTGCAGTTATTTTCTTTTAGTGGGAGAATCAGATGTTATTTTGTTAAATGAATATTATTTCCTTTATATATTGTATTATACAAACTCAGGATCATCAATTATTTAATTATTTGAAAATAATCGATTTATTATTCACTATCAAAATATTACATTGTTGGTGATCACTGTGTGCTCCTTCTCAGGCATGGCGGCACGAGACGCGGCCCAGGCTCTCCGCTCTCTCGCTTCTGCAGCCCGCGGCGTGGCCGCCACCACGGAGGACCCGCAGTCATGCAGCGCCGTGTTGGACTGTGCAGGAGACGTCCTCGATAAATCCGGCAACCTGATCGAAGAGACCAAAAGGGCCGTCGCCAAACCTGGAGATCCTGAGGGTCAGCAGCGATTGGCTCAGGTTAGACACTCGACGCAGTTTTACGAGCGAAGCTGGATTATATTTAGGCACACGAGCACCCTTTCATTGCAGATGTCAGACTTTTGAAAAGATAAATGTTTTCTCTTTCAAGTAATCTATGATTAGTGTTATATTAGCAGTAGTCTCAGAGCCGATGATAATTGCTGGTGTGTGTCTATGTGTCTATAAATATATATGTGTGTGTGTGTGTGTGTGTGACGTGCGTTCATTCAGGTGGCCAAAGCTGTGTCTCAGGCTTTGAACCGTTGTGTTAACTCCCTTCCTGGACAAAGAGATGTGGATAACGCGATCAGGACTGTGGGAGAGGCCAGCAAAAAGCTCCTTTCTGATCAGGTGAGCAAAGCTGCATCTTTATATCCGGGCAAGAGTCCACAAAACATGGACCTCGGATCGGTACTGGATTGGGAATCACTTATTATCAGGGCACAGACAAAGAATAAACCTTTTTTCTGTTTGTGGGATGTTTTGGATGGATGGATAGATAGGGAGGGAGGGATAGATAGAGAGAGATGGATGGATAGATAGATGGATGGATGGATTGATGGATGGATGGATGAGGGGATGGCTAGATAGAGAGGGAGGGAGGGCTGGATAGATGGATGGATGGATAGAGAGGGATGAATAGATAGATGATAGAGAGGGATGGAGGGCTAGATAGATAGATTTATGAGAGATAGATAGATAGGGAGGGCTATGGATGGATGGATGGATGGATGGATAGATAGATAGATAGATAGATAGATAGATAGGCTAGATAGATAGATAGAGCTAGATAGATAGAGCTAGATAGATAGATAGATAGAGAAGGAGGGCTAGATAGATAGATAGAAGTGAGAGAGAGTAGCAGGGGAGATTGACGAGACTAGAGAAGGAGGGCTAAGAGAGATTAGAGAGGAGCGGAGGAGAGAGAGAGAAGGAGGGAGAGAGAGAGAGAGGAGAGATGGAGAGATAGAGAGAAGAGGGAGATGGAGAGAGAGAGAAGAGAGAGAGATTAGGAGAGAGAGGAGAGAGAGAGAAGAAGGGCTAGAGAGCTAGATGAGAGGCGGGTAGAGAAGATAGATAGATAGAGAAGGAGGGCTAGATAGATAGAGAAGGAGGGCTAGATAGATAGAGAAGGAGGGCTAGATAGATAGAAGATAGAGAGGGAGGGCTAGATAGATAGATAGATAAAAAGGAAGACAAGGACAGGATAGAGAGATAGAATAGGAGATGAAGGCGGGCTAAGATAGAATAGATAGATAGATAGATAGATAGATAGAGAAGGAGGGCTAGATAGATAGATAGATAGAGAAGGAGGGCGAGATAGAGATAGATAGAGAAGGAGGGGTAGATAGATAGATAGAGAAGGAGGGCTAGATAGATAGAGAAGGAGGGATAGATAGATAGATAGATAGAGAGGGAGGGCTAGAGATAGATAGATAGAAGATAGATAGATAGATACTAGAAGAGACAAAGATAGATAGATAGATAGATAGATAAATAGATAGATAGATAGATAGCTAGATAGAAGATAGATAGATAAGTATGAGGCCTGATAGACAGATAGAGAGGAGGGCTAGATAGATAGAGAGGGAAGGAGAGCTAGATAGTAAGAATACGATAGTAGATAGGAATAGATAGAGGGAGGGCTGGATATAATATAGATAGCTTTTTTTAATGTATTATTTGGGTTTTGGAACCACTATATTTAAATATTATATCATTGTTCAAGCATTTCCAATGTGCCACACATACCTTGTTAGACTTTCTTGCAAAACATGCATTTACCACTAAGTTTATAATTTATTGGAATAAAACTTGCCAGTAACGCCAGGTTCTCACTTTTCTTTTAAGTGTATGCATGCAGGAGGGGCAAATTTACCCACAAAAGTATCTTAAAAAAAAACATGAAATACAACAATCTCATCGACGGTGGAAAGTTTTATCAAGAAAATAATGCTTGTGGGTGTGCACTGCTGGTGCACAGAAACTAGTGAACGTTCCAAGCTGGCATGAAGTCGCTAAGCATTTCCTGGTTATCATGGCAGTCTTCCATGTGCCAGTACTGGGTATTGCTTTTAATCCTCCAGACGTTCATAAGGTACACTTGTGAGTATTTGAGGCATGCTGTCACTGCTCTGGCTTACGTCATCACACTTCAAGTATAACGCAGGTTCAAGGCCGCATCCGCTGTAGGTTTAATCTAAAGATGAGCTGTTTCAGATACAGAAACGGAGGAGTCAAAAATCTGTGTCGTTTACACGAATACATGCAGGTAACAAAAAAAAAAAAACCCGTTGATGAGAATAAATCTTTTTGTTTAGTATGTTACTGAACTTTACCTCCCCACTCTCGCACCTTTCAGTTCCCAGCCAGTGGAAAGACATTCCAGGAAGCACAAGCGAACCTGAACCAGGCAGCTGCAGGCCTCAACCAGTCAGCCAACGAGCTGGTACAGGCATCACGGGGCACCACACAGGATCTGACCAAGGCAACGGGCAAATTCGGCCAAGACTTCAGCCACTTCCTGGAGGCTGGAAGGCAATTTCTGTGCAATCTCAAGTAAATAAATAAATAAATGATGGATGGATGGATGCATGGATAAATGGTGCATAGATAGATGGATGCATAGATAAATAGATAGATGGATGCATTGCTAGATGGATAGATGCATAGATAGATAGATAGATAGATAGATAGATAGATAGATAGATAGATAGATAGATAGAGAGATAGATGGATGATAGATAGATGGATGGATGAATGGATGGATGGATAGATGGATGTATAAATAGATGATGATAGACAGGATATGGATGCATAGATAGATGGATGCATAGATAGAGAGAGAGAGAAAGAAAGTGTAAAATTTGATGGCTGTGTGCTTTCCCGGATAATGGAATTGCTTTTTGCTTTTGTGCAGTCCAAAGATGATCAGACTCAGGTGGTGACCAACCTGAAGACCATTTCTATGTCATCAAGCAAGCTGCTTTTGGCTGCCAAGGCTTTGTCTACTGATCCCAATTCACCCAACCTGAAGAACCAGTTGGCTGCTGCAGCACGGTGAGAACCTCACGCATCATTTCTGTTATCCCGTTCCCATTCAGAATAAACCGACATACGATTCACACTTTTCACTGCTTACTTCTATTCTAGTGTCTGATATCACCAACATGTAGTTTTAGAGCAAGACGAATATTACAAGGAAAAATATTATTATTATTATTATTATTATTATATCCGGAATAAATCATAGCACTTTGAATGTGTGAATGTTTAATTAACGTTTTACATTAGTGTATTTCTTCCATATCTCAACTGCATGGTCTTTGTGCTGATAATTAGAGTTGGAAATACAAAGTTTGTACCCCCTCGTTGGTTTCCAGGGGAGTCCAATCCACGTCCAATGCATGATCGGAATTGTTTTGTTTTTTTTTTCCTTTTGTTTATAGGAAGTGTTGTGCAGTGGCTTTTTACATTGCAGCCCGAAATGAGAGAATGTTGCATAAACGCAGCAAACTCTCTTCTTACTTTTACAGTAGGCAGTGTTACAGTGTGAGAATTTTATTTATTTATTTATTGGTCTTGGTTTTTTTTTTTTTTTTATATACCATTAAAAGAAAAAGAGAACAATTATGTAATGCATGTGAGTGGGTATGACTGGTCTGTCAAAGCCAGGACTACCGAACTCCTATATTGCCACTCAAGAGCTGAGCTGAGTCACACACACACACACACACACACACCACACACACATCGAGAGAGAGAGAGAGAGAGAGCGCGCAGCACGGAGAGCGAGATGGAAACGAGTGCGTGGTAACGCGCGCGCTTGTGTGTGTGGGTGGACTGTTTCTCTATACTCCCATATCTTTCCCTCTCCCCAATCGCTGTTGTTTGTTTTTTTTTTTCATCGCCATGTCTCTAACTCTCCATCCTTCTCCCACACATTCCCTCTCTCCCTCCCTCATCGCTCATCTCTCTCTCTCTCTCTCGTTCCCGCTCTCAGCGCCGTGACTGACAGCATCAACCAGCTGATCACCATGTGTACACAGCAAGCACCGGGTCAGAAGGAATGTGACAACGCGCTGAGGGAGCTGGAGGTATTTCTCTCCTTTCACATTTCGTGTTCTTTGTATACAATTTATAGTGCGAGGTTGAAAGTTGTGCTCGTTACAGTGATATAGTTTAATAATGTAGTCATTGAAAGTGTATATAATGATTTATAGCGATTGATGATCCAATCTGACAGCCGTGCGGAGATGCACTAAAATGCGCGCGCGCGTGTGTGTGTGTGTGTGTGTGTTTTAGACGGTGGTGGCATGCTGGAGAACCCTACCTAGGCAGTGAAGCTGAAGGGCTATTTCGACTGCTCGACAGCGTGATGGAGACTCCAAGGTGCTTCTCAACTTGTTTCCCCCCCCCCCCCCACCCCCCCCCCCACCACACACACACACACACACCACACATGTCGTTCCAGTCTGTAAACGACACAGACTGTGAAGTATTTTTAGCCACGCGTGTGACACCGTGGTGTTTGTTGTGCAGGTTCTGGGTGAATCGATGGCAGGCATCTCGCACAACGCAAAGAACAGCAACCTGCACGAGTTTGGGGACGCGGTAGGCTCTGCCTCCAAAGCCCTGTGCGGCCTGACCGAGGCAGCTGCTCAGGTAATAAAGCCTTATAACGCTATAACATCGCTGTTATATACTGATTAAATCTGCATCATGGCACCTGTTGGAGGGTGGGATATCATTCACCAGGACGTGAGCACTGTGTCCTAAAAGTCAATGTGTTAGAAGCTGGTGAGCATAATTCGTCTGATAAAGTGGGGCAGAACATCTCCATAACTGCAGCCGTGTGTCGTAGTCAGTATATATCAAAATTGCTCCAAAGAAAGAACCAGTGGTGAAGCAACAACAGGGTCATGGGCTACAACGTCTCATTGATGGCCGTCTGATCAAACAGACGAGCTCCTGTGGATCAAATTGCTGAATTGATGAACACAGGTGGTCATAATGTTATGCCCGTTCGATATGTATACTGTTTGTTTTTGTTTTTTGAACAAATATATCAACATTCATTCATTCATCTTCTACCGCTATATCAGATCTTCCCTCGGGTCACGGGGAGTCTGTATATATATCTCAGGCGTCTATGGGCATTAAGGCAGGATACACCTGGATGGATGCCAAACCCATCACACACACACCCCACCACACTCACTTCACACACATTTATACACTAGGGACCAATTTTCCAAGGTGCCCATCAACATACCGTGCATGTTTTTGGACCGGGAGAAAACAGGAGAAAACCCCCTGAGGCAAGGGGAGAACATGAAAACTCCACACACACATGGCCGAGACGGGAATCGAACCCGGACCCTGGCGGTGTGAGGCGAACGTGCTAACCACTAAGCCAGCGTGCCCCCTTATATATCAACATGTATTTATTTATTTATTTATTTTAATATGCGACTTCCCCTGATGATTCCTACCTCATTTCCTCAACATAATTACACCATTTCAGGATTAAGCGCGTCACTCTCCTGATATCTCGACACATCTGGAATTGGGATTAACGGTGCAAATGAGGAATTACAGCTGTTCGCGTCTCACGTTATTTATTTATTTATTTACACGGGGGATGCTCAGTATCATTGTTAATACCCGTGGTCTTATAATATACTCGCGTGCATAGCTGATAAATGAGCGTGTACGTGGTGCTCATGGAAAGCACGCGCGGTCATGCTCATATACCCGGTAATGTTAGCGCAGTGCGTTAGCAAGCTGGATCAGATCGGGTTTGCCGTGGAGAAACGGGTTTTATTTCACTTCAGAAGGAAGAGCAGCTAATTTGTTTTCATGAAGGAGAAAATACTTGCACAGTTTTTCTCAACAGGACGTTGTTTGCCGTCAGCAGTAAACCAAGGCGTGCGAGGGGTAGGGGAGGAGGGTAGAGAAAAAAAAAGGGGAGAGAGACAGAGAGAGAGAGAGAGTAGAGAGAGAGAAGATAGTACGTTAGGTATTCTCTTTTTAAATCATATAGAGAGGGTGTGTGTGTTTTTTGTGTGTGTGTGTGTGTTGTGTGTGTTTTCATGTGTGTCGTTTTTTTTTTTTTTTGGTTTTGTTTTTTTGCATAGTACAGTTGTGTGTGTAGTTAGTAGTCATACTTGTTTTCTTCTCCTAAGGACTCATTTTTGTTTTTTTGTTTTTTTTTGTTATCATTTTGGTCCTTGGATGGGGAAGTGGAGCTCAGTTGTTATGGCTCTGATAATGATCATAAGGTTGCGGGTTCAAGTCCCACTATCACCAAACTGCCACTGTTGGGCCCTTGACTCTTTTTGACTCTGCACTCTGACCCTGGGATCCCTGGGATATGAACAGAAAGATTTTCCTTGTGCTGTAATATACATGCACCTATACAAAGCCCCGCTTTGTGTTTTGTTCTGTGCAACATTTTACAATTGGATACGTTCTGTGTAATTACACAATTTGTACGGACACCTGAAGCTTTTGCACGCACAGTTCAGTGTGCCCGATTTCTCCTCTTCTTATAGCACATGTTCTTGCGCACATTCATAAACATAACTCCGAGATGAGTATATTATTGAGATAAGAAGCAATAACAAGGGTTTTAAATGCACCATTAGAGATCAAACTGACAAACAAAAAAAAACATCCTCTTTTGTGTCTTGATGGTTTCTTTTATTTTTTTTTTGCCACCCGACTGCACAGTGGAAGTTCATAATGGTTTTGATGATGAGTCATGTTTAAAGTCTCCCTGTTTCTCTGCGTTGCTATGTAAGTGTTCACTCTGCCTTTGTGCCTCTGCGTCTCATACTCTTATTGGGACATTGATTTCTAGAAGAACAATAATGAGGAAAGTGATTTGGAATAGCTTGTGTAGAGAGTTGTTGCCAAGGCAGATGGTGAGGGAAGCTGAACTGGATGATGTGGCTCTTCTAGTGAGAACACAGCAGAACTAAGCCTGTTGGGGAGGAGAAAAATTCAAATGAAGAATCAGACTTGAAAGAAAACGTACTTTTTTCGCATTTATCGCCGAATTGAGACTTTACTATATTATATATCAATAAACCTAATAATAATAGATTAGTGTTGCACATATACCGTACTAGTAAGGTATTGCGATACCGTGCTTTAAAAACGATACGATTCTTTATTTTTTTCTTACAAAATTATTTTATTATTATTTATTTTTGACTTTCATGCTGTTGTAATTAAGGCATAATATTTATTTTAAACCATTCCAATTTTTTTTTTGTGCCATATTATCGATTTGGTATTGGTACGGCGATATTCAATCTCGCTATGATACTAAATTTTGCTATTGTGGCAACACTATAAAAGATATGCTCAAGATGTTCTGGAATCAAGTTCAAATCCCTACGTTCACACGCATGTCACTCTTGCAGGGTGCGTATCTGGTTGGTGTCTCTGACCCTAACAGCCACGCTGGACAGAAGGGTTTGGTGGATCCGACTCAGTTTGCCAAAGCCAAACAGTCCATTCAGATGGCCTGCCAGAACCTCGTGGACCCCGCGTGCACACAGTCCCAGGTACCAAGCACGTTTACACTCGATAGGAAACCGCTTTGTTTCTTTGTTTATTTATTTATTTAAATCAGCTGGCAGAATTAATGAGTTTTCTGAAGATTTAGTATGCCGTTAAACTTTCAGAATTTTGTGAAAAAGAAAAGAAAAAGTTGATGATGATGAAAAAGAAATTTTTTATCGTTGGTGCTTAATTAAAAAAAAAAAAAGTCGTCTTCAAAAGGTCAAATCCGTCAGCAGACCTTTCATACGTTTACTTCACACCTCTGAATTTCCCCAAGGTACTCTCTGCCGCCACGATTGTTGCCAAACACACCTCCGCCCTGTGCAATGCCTGCCGCCTCGCCTCCTCCAAAACATCAAACCCTGTTGCTAAGCGACAGTTTGTCCAGAGTGCCAAAGAAGTGGCAAACAGCACGGCTAACCTTGTCAAGTCGATCAAAGTAAGTGGTTCACCTTGACACACGCCGTCACGAGCAGATAGTTGTGGGATTAGATGTGATTTCACTGCTTGAGGGTGTAAGAAAGGAGCATTAATACTGTGTGTGTGTGTGTGTGTGTGCGCACACCCAGGCTTTGGATGGGGCCTTTAACCAGGAGAACAGGCAGAAGTGCAAGGCCGCCACAGGGCCGCTGATCGAGGCTGTGGATAATCTCACCGCCTTTGCGTCCAATCCAGAATTTGCCAGTGTGCCTGCACAGATCAGTCCAGAGGTGCCCTTTTTGCATTCTTATTTCTAGACCTGTAGTCATCTAGTTCTCACAAGGAGACATTTGTGTTGTGTTTTGCATGTAGTCTAGTGCACTCTAATGATTAAGGTTAAATGACTCAGATGATTGATCTTATTAAGTAATTAAGTAGCATTGTTACAAGATGGGCCCATGATTTACACTAATGCACTTAAATATAGGGTCTGGCTGCCATGGAGCCCATTGTGGCTGCAGCTAAAACCATGCTGGAGAGCTCCACAGGTCTGATCCAGACCGCTCGCTCACTGGCCGTAAATCCCAAAGACCCGCCCAAGTGGTCTGTTCTGGCCGGCCACTCCAGGACGGTGTCTGACTCCATCAAGAAGCTCATTACCAACATGAGGTACTCGCATCGCATTAACGAATATTCCTTATAGGTTCTAACAGCAAATTGGATTGAATGTAATCATGTTCTAAAAATGAAAACAATCTGCATGTGTAACAGTATGTAAGACTCGCGCATATGTAACAGTATGTAAGACTCGCGCATATGTAACAGTATGTAAGACTCGCGCATATATCACTCTTTATTAGCTGTTGTCTAAGCGTTGTCTGGCGTGCATCGCTGACGCTCTGCTTTGTTTACAGAGAAAAGGCTCCGGGTCAAAGAGAGTGCGACGAGGCCATCGAGGTCCTCAATAACTGCATCCGTGAAGTGGACCAGGCTTCTCTTGCTGCCATTAGCCAACAACTCACACCTAGAGATGACCTCTCCCATGAGGTGTGTATCAACTCTGAAGAACGCACAGTATATACAAAGATGAATGTTTAAATTTACAGACCTTTCCCAGTGTATGTGCTCATGTTACGAGTTGATCAACCTCTAACGCAATTAGCACTAATATACTGGGAGCCAGAAACATCACTGTGTAGAAAACGTCTCGTTTGTCGTCTCAGGCTCTGCATGAGCAAATGGCGGCCTCGGTGCAGGAGATTAGCCACTTGATCGACCCAGTGGCCATTGCGGCCCGATCTGATGCCTCTCAGTTGGGACACAAGGTATGATCATTCAGCTTCTGTAATAGCACTTTATACACATCAGTCATCTGTATTAATAGCCTGCAAATTGTCCAGTCACAGAGATGTCTGTGTCGTGTTCCTATGAGGTTAGTAGAGGTTCAGGTTGTCCTTGGTCTTTTGCAGGTGTCTCAGATGGCGAGCTACTTTGAGCCCCTCATCATGGCAGCCATCGGTACCGCATCAAAAATACTCAACAGCCAGCAGCAGATGAGCGTGCTGGACCAGACAAAGACTCTGGCAGAGTCTGCTTTACAGATGCTCTACACTGCCAAAGAAGCAGGCGGCAACCCGAAGGTGTGTATTTTAGTAAATATCTACATATAAATAATATAGAACCCTTTTTTTTTGTCCACCTCATTATTGAACCTTTCTTAGTTTTCACTGTTCGTATCTTCGGGTTTTGTCTCCAGGCCGCTCATACTCAGGAGGCCCTGGAGGAGTCTGTGCAGATGATGAAGGAGGCTGTTGATGACCTGGGAGGTACGATGGCTGAAACAGCCAGTGCAGCAGGAGCTGTCGGAGGCATGGTGGACTCCATTACTCAGGCCCTCAACAAATTGGAGGACCCTGGAGTGGAGCCTGATGGAACCTTTGTGGATTACCAGACTACCATGGTGAAGACTGCCAAGGCTATCGCGGTCACCGTGCAGGAGATGGTATGCGCGCGGTGTTGAAAAACGTTCCGAATTAAACGGCGGTTTAATGCACGGTTGATCACTCGGTTCACTTTTCCTTCGCCGTCTCGCCAGGTCACTAAATCGAACACCAACCCGGATGAGCTCGGCGGCCTGGCCAATCAGCTGACCACCGAGTTTGGCGACTTGGCTTCTGAGGCAAGATGCGCCGCCATCACTGCTGAGAGCGATGAGGTAACGAGTGACACCGCTTCTCTTCTCCCTGTGGTTTATTTTGAATGTTCGGTTGTGTGTATGTGTATATACATGTGTGTAATAAACGCATTATCCCTCGTGCACACTTGCAGATCGGCTCTCACATTAAGAAGCAGGTAACAGAACTCGGATACGGTTGCACCGGATTGGTCACCAAGGCAGGAGCTCTGCAGTGCAGTCCCAACGATTCAATCACCAAGAAAGAGCTCATTGATGCCGCCCGCAAAGTCTCCGAGAAAGTGAGTCAAGTGCTCCATTATCATATCAAACATCGTATCACATTGTAGTCACTGATTGTCTCACAGAGATGACCAGAAAAAGGGAATGTTTTTGTGTGATAAACATTTTTTTTACTGTCTTTTATGGAAACTGTGGGAAATTCACTGGAATATTTCAGAATGGAAACATGAATTGATGGGAATTTACAGGAATAAATGGGAATTAATTAGACCTTTGGGGGTATTCTATATAAACTGTATACTGTTATATACAGTATATACTGTATACTGTTTATACAAATAAATATCAACATTTTTGTTTGGTCACACGCTGAATTAGCTTTCTTTGATTTAATTTATTTTAAGTACGGCAAGTATAAAGACTTAATGAGCATAAGAGAATTTCAAAAACATTAAATACCAAAGATCAAATATATTTAACCCAATATATATGCGCGCGCGCGCGGGGGGCGGGGCGGGGTGGGGGGGGGGGGGGGGGGGGGGGGGGGATATATATATATATATCTTATATAGAGAATATATATATTATATAATTATTATATATTATATATATCCCACCCACACACACACACACCTCCCAAATATAGAGTATAGAGGAGAGAGAGATATATATATATATATATATATATATATACACACACACACACACACACAACACTACCTACCCACCCACCCACACACACCCTTCCATATTTACCCAAATTTAAGATCACCCTACAAGATTTTTTTTCAATCACAATTACATTCCCTTGTTATAGGCTAACCTGCCATTTTATAAATTCACAATTTATTCCGATTTATTCTAATTAATTCAGTTCATTCTTGAAAATTCCCATCATTTTGCAACCCTTAATTCTAAATACTGCATTATCAGAAATAATTGTTTCTCTCCCTCTCGTGCGCCGTGTCAGGTGTCTCACGTGTTGGCGGCGCTGCAGGCCGGGAACCGCGGTACTCAGGCTTGTATCACAGCTGCCAGCGCTGTGGCCGGCATCATTGCAGACCTTGACACCACCATCATGTTTGCCACGGCGGGTACACTCAACAGGGAGAATGCGGAGACCTTCGCCGATCACAGGTTTAAAAACACTGTCCTTTTATACAACTTCTGTAAACTGTGGGGAAAAAAAAACCATCCACATAACACCCCGATTCATCCATCCAGAGAGAACATTTTGAAGACGGCTAAAGTTCTGGTAGAAGACACCAAACTGCTGGTGTCTGGAGCTGGAGCTAGTCAGGAGAAGCTGGCCCAAGCCGCCCAGTCCTCGGTCAACACCATTACCAAACTGGCCGATGTGGTCAAGCTGGGGGCCGCCAGCCTGGGCTCCGAGGACCCCGAGACACAGGTACAGCTGTCCCCTATCCCTGTCTTAAAAATATTTTCCTCATTAGCTCCAGATTTATTGGACCCTTTAAAAATGACTGGGGCAAAAAAAAACATCTTGGTGGATCCCAGACTGAACATAAGAGAGGAGATTTGTTGGAATTTATTTTAACAAAACCATGGCATAATAAAAGTGTTTTTATTTACTTATTTATTTTGATGATTCTATATATAGTAAGTTAATGAACCGCACCATGGACGCTTCCTTATCCTTATTGAACAACGGTGACATTTATTCTGTTTCCAGCTGTACAAGCTTCGGCCTACACTAATATTCCTTATTGCATGTTTTTCCCCCCGCGGCACATGTGAGCAAAAAAGAAATACATTTGCATAATCAGTGTCGTGTACGGTTCTTAACGCCGTCACCGAAACGAGACGCCTTCCTATTGATGCATATTACTTATGCAGACAGACTGTGTTGTTGCACTCAGTGTCTCTTTTGTTTTTGTTTTCCACCTTTCAAACTGCTCTCTTCTCGACAAACAAGGCTCTTTTTTCTCCATGTGGCTTTCCTCTTGGTCAGGATGTGGGTACTGTTTGTGTGTGTGTGTGTGTGTTTTCTCTCTTGATCAGTGTGTGTGTGTGTGTGTGTGTGTTCGTGTCTGTCCCATAGGAATGAAAAAAGACACACATGTAGGCCAGCATGGTTCCCACTGTGGTTCTATATAACGCACTGGCAGTGCACACTGCATTTTGGCCCACAATACTGCTTCTTCTTGTTCCTCTGGCAGCTTTAAAACAATCTTAGGAGAAAACATCTGAAAATGTTGGAAATAGTTTATTCTTTATTGAGAAGCACAAGCGGCAGGAAGAGCGTACAGACGTACACGTCGCAGATACGTTTCTAATGGCCGCTTACTAATGAAAGTCTTTGTTCATTCTGGAATTTGCTTGTTTTTAGGAATAGGTTTGGAATAAGAATGTGATTAAGGCGCTTGTTGTGCTGCTGTTTAACTCTGGTTTGTGGTAATAATTATAGTATATAGTATTATATAGTATGATATTTAATGCTATCAGTTTCAAAAACTCAACTGGTGAGTATAGGTATTTATATTTAGTCCAGTTGTTCCAATAGTTTGACACCTGCACCCATATTTTTAAAGTTAATTTGCTTGCTTCACTAGTACCCACATCACTACCCCCCAAAAAAATCCTTTATTTATTTATTTTATTCATGACTGATGTTGGATTGGATTGGATTGCATTTATGTCCACATTGCAGTGTTTTATTTTTTTTTTTTTTTTTTTTTACACTATTCTGTCGGCCTAAGCGAATGCGTGTGAACACTAGATGTCACTATTGCTCTTCATGTTCCGTTCACGAAGCTGTGCTCTGTGCGACAGGTGGTCCTCATCAACGCAGTCAAAGATGTCGCTAAAGCTCTGGGCGACCTCATCAGGACCACCAAGGCGGCAGCCGGCAAGCCTCACGATGACCCGGCCATGCTTCAGCTGAAGAGTTCTGCAAAGGTAAGAACTACACCCGTGCTACAAAAGAGATTACTGCTGAATGCAATTTAATAGCAATAAAGATATGGCAGGTGTTGCGCAATGAGCGCCAGGATTTATGTACATTTTCTTCATTTAATCTTAATTTATGATTTTCTCTATTAAGACTAAAGTTAATACACTCTAGGCAAACTCCTCAGCACACAGTATTACATGGGGATGGGGGGGGGGGAATGAGATCATATGTAAAGAACGGCAACCTGAATAATGATCCGTACGTTCATATATCAGTGATGCTATCGAACACACATATGTGCATGAGTACATTTCGGTACCTGTCATTTAGGTGATGGTTACGAACGTCACGTCCCTGCTGAAGACCGTGAAGGCCGTGGAGGACGAGGCCACGAAAGGAACGCGAGCGCTGGAGGCCACCATTGAGCACATCAAACAGGAGCTGACCGTGAGGAACTTCCACCTCTCCGTTATTTACTCACAGGCTTAAATACATTTCAAATGTCTGGTGTCTAGTCGAGCCAGGCGTAATTATAAGTGACGGAACTGAAAGTGAAGAATCCTAATGATGAATGCAGATCCATGCTTGATAAATGTAGATGTCACTGGGAAGTTTGCATGCTTCACGATGACCGAGTATCTCATGGCCTCTTAGGTGTTCAGCAGTCCTGATCCTCCTCCCAAGACCGCATCTCCCGAGGAGTTCATCCGCATGACCAAAGGCATCACGCAGGCCACAGCCAAAGCGGTGGCTGCAGGAAACTCGTGTCGCCAGGAGGACATCATCGCCACGGCCAACCTGAGCAGAAGAGCCATCGCCGAAATGCTACACTCCTGCAAGGTGACGCGAACTCTCCCGTCCCAGCCGACAGCCCTCTCAATGCATTTCTCACACTTTTGTATTTTTTTTTAATTATTATTTTTATAAAAATGTCTCCTTGCAGCAAGCAGCTTACCACCCAGAAGTCAGCCCGGAGGTGAGGGGTCGTGCCCTGCGCTTCGGAAAGGAGTGCGCCAACGGCTACCTAGGTCTCCTGGAGCACGTGCTTGTGGTAAGCCTGGTCTGCACCTAATTGGAGTGTTTACAGCTGCTACAGTCAGGGAGATCCTGTGACTCTTTTACACACAAACGTCTCAAGAGTTTAGAGGGGGGGGGGGTCATTAAGAGGACGTGTAAAATTCCTGAACTGCTATTTGATCTTTTGGGCGCTTTTCTTCTGTTCTTTATATCTTAATGCATCGTTCGCGTTACAGCGTGTTCACACCGGGAATACTCTGTTGCTGTACTGTAGAGGTCAATGGATTTCGTATTTTACCAATATCTGGGTTGGGCTGTACAAAAAACAAACATTCCATGTAATATAGTACTGAAAGTTATTCCCAATAAAGGCAGTACAAAGTCTTTCAAATGAAATGCAGAAGTAAAAATGAATATATGAATTAATAAAGTTTAGTGGTTAGCACGTTGGCCTCACACCTCCAGGATCCGGGTTCGATTCCCGTCTCGGCCATGTGTGTGTGTGGAGTTTGTGCATGTTCTACACGTGCCTCAAAGGGGTTTTTCTCCGGTTTACTCCCGGTCCAAAAACATGCACGGTAGGTTGATTGAAACCTTGGAAAATTGTCCCTAGTGTAAATGCAGTGTGTGGTGTGAGTGTGTGTGCATGGAGGGTGGCTTCCATCAGGGGATCCGCATTAATGCCCATAGACGCCTGAGAAGACACAGGCACCAAGTGACCCAAGGCAAGATCAATAAGCGGTAGAAATGAATGAACGAATGATTATTAATAAAACATATTGATAACTCTTGGGTGTAAAAACAAACAGCATGTGGTATCAATGACGCGCCTCTAGAGGCCGCTGTTTTTAAGGACGCGGACTTGCAGCCGGAAGAAGTAACGCCATGGATTTTTGACTTTATCGACTTTTGCCGATAGTTCCAGTTCCTAGCTGTATAAATGTAGCGTAAAGTAAACTCAGGCTTTAAAGCAGTACTTAAAAAGAAAAAGTAATCATACTGATAATAAGAACGGGATATACTGTATATAATGAAATATTATATAGTATATCCCAAACACATTTTTGAAGCAGGATCTTCTGGACCAAACACTTCTAACGAAACAGCTTTCACACTCAGTGCCGTGCAAAAATATCAACTAAAAAAGACCCTTATTATCAGGATTTGACGAGCCGTAAAACGTGCAAATTATATGTTGCAAATTAATAAAGCAGACTAACAATAATCCTGGCTCTCTTTCATTCCCTTTTCTCTGTTCTACTGGGGTATACATGTTTGTGTCTTTGTTCACACTGGTAGCCGGTGATAGAGCTGACTGATGTGCACGAGTGTGTGCCCTTTTGTGTGTGTGTGTGCTGTGTGTGTGTGTGGAGTATCCAAATAGATGAACGCCTTTGACCCAAAGAGATATTCTTATCCACTGGTGTCTCAGTATTTTTTTAACAACAGTGTGAGTTCTAGCATAAGTATTCTACAGAACAATACGCATGAGCACGGAGGGAGTAATTCTGTGCTCGGAGTACTGAGAGAGATATGCTATTGTAGTTTCAGTATTTAATAATGAAGTATGATGTAATGCTGTTCAGCACCATACAAAACAGAAGATGATGTCAGAGTGGGTAGTTTTTAGTGTTAATATCAGACGCTGAAGTTGAAGACACACACAGTGAATTATGTTGTGAAAATTGCCTGCATGGTTTTAGTGTGTATTCATGTCGATTTAACCATATATATATATTCTATCTAATATGCAATATCTACATTGATCTAAAAAAAAAAAATTTAGCATGAAGTTACAAATTTGTGTGTCTTTAATGCCAAGTTGTGTTACTTGCGTGTTTCTTTATATCTATTTAATGCAGTGTTTGTGTGTGGTTGAGTGTTGAGGCTTTTCTTAGTGCTGCATTTGAATGGGCCGTGAGCGACATGCCTGCCAGCCCTCATAGTCGCCATTAAAAAATTTAAAAAAAAAAAAACTCATTAACACCTGTTATACACTCTCCAGCTCGGCTCTAAAGGACACTCCGAGGACATTCTTTCTCTCTCTCACCAAAAAGGGCACACACACACACACACACAGATATACATACACTGTATTACTAAACATTATGCCAGTATGCCCTGTTCTGTGTTGACTGTTCCTGATGGAAAACATAAGTGTCATCCTTTTTTCCCCCCCCCTTATTCCTTGCTTCATATTCCTCTAGATTATCCAAAAGCCCACTCACGATTTGAAGCAGCAGCTAGCAACCTTCTCCAAGCGGGTGGCTGGCTCCGTCACCGAGCTCATCCAGGCAGCGGAAGCCATGAAAGGTACCTATACGAGGACGTGTCTGTAGATACCAAAATGCACACTATTCTTACATTCGTCCTACACACACACAAAACCATGCTAGCTGTGATGTTTCCTGTTATAGCTTGTGTAGGATATGTTCCCTGATTCAGCAACATACATTCCCCAAGTTATAACATTAAAATAGTTCCCTTGCACAGCAACACAGGGTGTCCCGGAAGTCTTCTTTTTCAAAGTGCACATGGCACATTCGCACTGTTCACACCGGATCTCCGCAATGGTGTCAAAGCGGCAACATTTGAGGGTTGGTGCAAGAGTAGGGTTTGTGCAAAAAGTGAGATCACATTGCCTATAACAGGGTGCACACGTGCTCAGAATAGCATCGGTCACACCGGGACCATGCCTATTGGTACCCAGAGTCTTATAAATGTCGGCGCTCCTTGTGACTGCGTACAGTTTTTGCGTGAACATTTTTGATACCAATGAAAACTTCATGTCCTATTTAAACGGCTTACTTTTGACCTGTATTCAGCTGAATTTTCTAATTCGGCGTTATCATTTATCTGGCAGGTACTGAATGGGTGGACCCCGAGGATCCCACAGTCATTGCAGAGAACGAGCTGCTGGGTGCAGCGGCTGCCATCGAAGCCGCCGCCAAGAAACTGGAGCAGCTGAAACCGCGAGCTAAGCCCAAGGTGAGAGGGATTTTTTTTTTTTCTCCTCTAGCTCTAAGGGAACCCAAGCCAGTAATCTGCTAAAAGCTTAACCGTTCCTTAGTTTGGTTTCAGACTTGGACTGCATTTAATAGTACATTCTCCTACCGTAGAGGGGAAAATGCTCCCTTTTGATTGAAGTGAATCCCAGAGGAAATGTTTGATATCACAGTGTTATCTGGAGCACAAAGTAATACTACATTTTACTAGGGATGACACGATAACATGACCGGTGGGAAGGAGGCTTGGTTTTGATATTGTCACTGCTCTTTTTTTTTTTTTTTTTGAATGGGAATCAACAAGTCTGCATGTTTTTGTTTGTTTCAAACAGTTTGCACTGGGAAGAAAGGTAAAACCTGAAAATAAACATCCGTGTCTCTCATGTGCACCGTTTTAATTTTGCCATTAGACATCATCCACAACATGCTATTTTATCGTGTTTCTTTTTGTTTGTTCTCTTGTTGTTTTTTTCATCCAGCATGCTGAGAAAAAAGACCAAATCCATTCCATGTGTCAGAAATGATTGTAGAATTGTCTTTTTATTTTTGTTTATTTATTTAATTTTTTTTATTTATTTACTTTTTTTTTTTTTGACAGGAGGCTGATGAGAGCTTGAACTTTGAGGAGCAGATTTTGGAGGCTGCCAAGTCCATCGCTGCAGCCACTAGCGCGCTAGTGAAGGCGGCATCAGCAGCACAGAGAGAACTCGTGGCCCAGGGCAAGGTAAAAAGCAATCTTTTGAGATTGTGTGAAATGCACATAATTTCACCACTTAGTACAGTGGTGTTTGGTTTATTAATATTTGTGT
The DNA here is from genome assembly GCA_030449085.1 of Kryptopterus vitreolus. Taxonomy (NCBI): domain Eukaryota; kingdom Metazoa; phylum Chordata; class Actinopteri; order Siluriformes; family Siluridae; genus Kryptopterus; species Kryptopterus vitreolus. Next base: position 2,545,192 of record JACRUU010000009.1, on the reverse strand, counting down.
CCATTTGTTTATATCTTCTGCGTTTCATTTTGTTTTTTTTCCCCTCCCTCTCTCAGGTCGGCGCCATCCCAGCAAACGCGGTCGATGATGGACAGTGGTCTCAGGGTCTCATTTCAGCCGTAAGTAGTGTTTAGACTGGATACATATCTCTTGTAATAGAGTTAGGGACATTAATTTCTCGAGTGGCAGGTGGTGTTTAAAAGGCCTGTAACACAAACAGTATAGCGTCTTACTTCAGTTGGAAACCCGGACGAGCTCGTTGTATATTCGTAAAAGGTCACTTTATAATAAGAGATGATGCTGTAAACATTTAGCGTCTAATTTTATTCATATTGGGGAGAAAAAAAAAAATCGATATTTTACTCAGTGGTGGAATTTGACTTTTTCCATTCGTAAGAAGCTCCGTTTAACATCCAAAGCTTTCTTTCTCGCGTGTGGAAAAACAATACATGGTGATATTCACAGTACATCGACCGTCTTGTTTTCCAGGCCCGCATGGTGGCCGCAGCAACCAATAACCTGTGCGAGGCGGCGAACTCGGCAGTGCAGGGCCACGCTAGTGAGGAGAAGCTGATTTCTTCAGCCAAACAAGTGGCTGCCTCAACAGCTCAACTGCTTGTGGCCTGCAAGGTCAAGGCTGACCAGGACTCTCAAACCATGAAGAGACTGCAGGTAAGTCGGGGGTGTGGTTGTATAGGTGAAGCAACATTGTTGTTGTTTTTTTTTTTTTTTTTGTTTGTTTTCCCCCCCTTTCTATTCCATACCTCCATCCACACAATGTCCGGTGTTAAAGGTGCAGTCTGGAGCCAGGAATAGTCTCTGGTCTTACCCTCTTGGCTTACATGGAATTCCCATCTACATCCAACTGTCCCAGCTTGGTCTATGTTTAGCCCCATTATATACCCGTCCTCCGGGTCAGTTGTTTTCTTTTATACCGGTCACTTTTTCTTCTACTTTATTATACTGTTAAACCCAATAGCTTTTAACTTGGGCAGTTGCTCATGTAGTGTAGCTCAGTTTATTTTTATCCCGAGCATTCATAGATCCATTAGCTTTTCCTCAATTAATTAGCACTTGTATCAATAGCATGCCTGTTGGGAGTCTGTGAATAGCCTTCTCTACTTAAGATTGTGGCACTTCTAAGGCGTCTCAAGTTCTCCCATTCAATCATCGGAGCGTTAGTCTTCCCTGGAACTGAAGCAGCAGCTGAACCCGGCACGTACGCGTGGATCGAAGATTCCTTCAGCCGCTTGGCTGTTTCTTAACTCCGAGCCCTTCAGGGATAATTAAGTGCCTGCGGGTGGTCTGGTCCCCGTTGTGTTTTTAGCATTGCGGATGCAACCGGATGTTATTTTATTTTTCTTAACCCAGAGAACACGAGGTGTGTGTGTGTGTGTGTGTGTGTGTGTGTGTGTGTGTGATGTGTGTGTGTGTGTGTGTGTGTGTGTGTTGTTGTGGTCGAAAATGTGTTATTCATGAGGTGTTGGATTAATTATTTATTAATTATTCAAACTAGAGCTGAGATGTGTTAGGAATAGGGATGTACGATATTCATCACCTACAATAATATTGCAATTTGCCCTTTAATGATTATCAAGTTTGTCATAAATCACACCAGGATGCATACAATGTGTGTGAGAGTGTGTTTTACTGCATAATTCAGTCTATTAAAATACATTTACAATAATCACAAAATTTCAATGATTATATATTATAGAATGATTCAATGTCACATGAAAAAAAAGATAAAAGAAAAAAAAATATAGAATATAATCTAATAGAGATATAATATATATATAGAGAGAAATGAAATATAAAAAACAAAAATTTATTGAATAATGTAAAAAAAAATTATAAGATATGCACACTTAGAAAACAAATGGCTATAAAAAGGTAAATAATTCCCATAAAAGTAAAAAAAAAAAAAATCATTTTAAACATTTTGGAAAAGATGAATGTGTAACTGTTGTGAAGTGACCACCACACAGAATATGAATAATTGTCTATCATTATTTCTCAAATAAAACAAACGAATATCAATATGCCGTTTTTTTTTGTTTGTTTATATCAGACACCCTTGGTTAGAAGTTTATCACTAATGTGAATGAAGTTTGTTCCAAACCTGTGCTGTCTGAGATGCTGCTTTCAGATCTGCCCACTGTGACAGATTTGAACCCTGGCAACAAAGCAAGATGATGCCAATCTAATAAAAGGACAATTTTAAAGCTGGGACACTTGCGCCAGGAGAGAGCGTTGAATATCTTCCAGTAGCGAGCAAGAAATCGTTTGGTAATCACTGCCTCAAAAGGCAAAATGGGAAAAAAAAGATGTTTGAGGAAGAGCTGCCAGAGGAGTCACTTTAGATGTGTGTTTTGTTTCGAGTGAATCATCGGCAAACTACTCGTTCGCTCGACATTGCCTTTTAAAGACATCTCGGGAGCAGTGTTATGGTTCTCCACCGGCTCCTGCATTTTACTGTCATACATGTTTGAGGATATACGATACGCGAAAGTCCACAGAGATGCTTAACCATCGCGTAAAAACCTTTACGGCGCGCTTATGGATTCCTTATCTGTGAAATCTATAGGTTTTATCAAGAAGCTTGATTAATGAAAGGGTTGAAACATTGTCTTTTTGTTTGTTTGTTTGTTTGTTTGTTGTTTTGTTTTTTCTAGGCTGCTGGCAATGCTGTCAAGAAGGCTTCAGATAATCTAGTGAAGGCAGCTCAGAAGGCTGCTTTCGATGCCCAGGACGACCAGGCTGTGATGGTGAAGAGCAAGATGGTGGGCGGCATCGCTCAGGTGAGTCCAGGAGAGACGGAAACGCCCGCTCGGGCCGAGCTTCAGTTTTCAGGGCCAAATGTGGGGAAACTTAGCCGGGGATTAAATGCCAATACTGGGGAAAGGTATCAAAAGAGATTACAGACTCATATATAGAAGATAGATAGGATATAAGATATATTAGGATAAGCTAGAGAGAGATTAGATATAGAGAATATATATATATATATATAGATATATATATATATATATATATATATATATATAATTCACACACATGCATTACCTTAGATAAATGCATACATAATACATACATACACACACACACACATATATATATATACTGTATATATATATATATATATATATATATATATATATATGATATATGTGTGTGTGTGTTTGTGTGTATGCAGTATGTAAGGTATGTATGTGTGTATATATATATGTGTATGAGGTTTATTGTTTTATAGTTGATTTAATTGTTCAATTGTGATTTAATTGTTGTGTGTACAGATTATTGCTGCTCAGGAGGAGATGTTAAGAAAGGAGAGGGAGCTCGATGAAGCCAGGAGGAAGTTAGCGCAGATCCGACAGCAGCAGTACAAGTTCCTGCCCTCGGAGCTAAGGGAGGACGGCCACGAGCAGTGAAACGCTCACAAACGCCACTCAGGAGTCCGAGGCCTGAGCGCTTCATCTATCCAAGTGTTTAGCCACGATCACAGGCTTTGCTGGAGCAGCATCCTGTTATAAATAATTAAAGCGATGCAGCGAGTTCCAAAAAAAAAAAAAAGAAAGGAAAAGCGAACAAACATTTCAGGATCTCTATTTTTTAAGTTGTTTATTTCTTTATTTGTCTCTTTTATGAGCGTCACCATGCCTTTTTTTTTTTTTTTTTTTTTTTTTGCAAATTGTATGCGAGTAACTGCGCTTTTAATAGAGCAATATGATTAGTAATAGATTATTTAGATTTAGTTAAAATGCATGAATCCTTAGCAGAGCTACACTTTTTTGTTTGTTTGTTTTTTTTTGGTGATCCGTATTCATTTCACAGACCTGCGGCTGTGCTGTAGTATTTTCTAAGAGCTGAACGTTTAGGTGCGGTCAGGTGAAAAGGGCTCGGTCACTGGTCATTATGTGGATATTGTAACCAAAGCAGAGGAGAGAATATAGACGAGTTTTGAGTCGTATAAAGGGAGGGAGGGGGCGGGGCTCGGAGGCGGGGGGTGCGCTTGTGACATTTAGTCAGCTTCCAAAGATGATGCTATTTAGTGATTAAAGGCAACCGGTTACGCCTTCTCCTGGTCGTCTAAATCAGGAACAGTTGAGTGCATATTTGTGCCAATTGGACCAGCAGTGCAATGATTATCTTTTGCGTTTAAACAATTCAGAGAGAAAACATATCATTTTTTTTTTTAAAGGAAAGTAAAATATAATAAAGCTATGAAAATGTTACAAATGCTATCTTCTATTAAATTTATGGTAATACATGTTTGTCAGTGTTTTGTTGTTTGAAGAACAGTTATGCCTACTGGTCATTCTGTCCATCTTTATTTTGCCAATTATGGAGTATAAAAGCCATGTTTTTTTTGTTTTTTTTGGGGGGGTCAAAACATGAATTATTGGTCATTTTGGTGCTGAAACCCCTGTTTAATATGATCTATGAGCATCAACGTACATATGAATAAAGTTGTTTGGATAATGAGAATATTGGAGATTGAAACGATAAAATCTGGTTATTAGCGTAAATATCGCCGAACTTTAAAGGGCCACGGTTGATCAAAAACAGTTATATTGCATTCAATGCATTGAAAAGTGCCTGGATATATTTGTTGTTGTTTTTTTTAATGTGTGTGTATGCAATACTGTTAACATTTTCCAATTTTATGTGCACTTCGTTCTTTGTCTAACTTAACAAAATCATATAAAGTCACTCTTTCAAGATCCTGTGTTTTCTGTACGTCTTTTTTTTTTTTTTCCACGTTTTATTTTTATTTTGGGGCACGGTGGTTTAGTGGGCCAGGGTCCGGGTTCGATTCCCGTCTCAGCCGTGTGTGTGTGTGTGTGTGTGTGTGTGTGTGTGTGTGTGTGTGTGTGTGTGTGTGTGGAGTTTGAATGTTCTCCCCGTGCCTCAGGTGGTTTTTCTCCGGGTTCTCCGGTTTCCTCCCCCGGTCCGAAAACATGCACAGTAGGTTGATTGGCACCTTGTCCCTAGTGTGTGTGAGTGACGTGTGTGTGTGTGTGTGTGCGATGAGTTGGCATTCCATCCAGGGTGTATCCTGCCTTAATGCCCATAGACGCCTGAGATAGACACAGACTCCCCGTGACCCGAGGGAAGATCGGATAAAGCGCTAGAAGATGAATGAATGTATAGACAAATGTTGGTAAACACCTGACCATCACACACACACACACACACACACACACACATTTGGATCCATTTCCAACAGATTGACTTACTGTTCTCTCATTCCTTCAAAGAATTTTTCTTTATACCTTTTTTTTCCTCACACTTCCATTCTCTCTCTCTCTCTTTCTCTCCCTCCCTCCCCTTTAAGATGGTTTTAACATGCACTCATCATCCTAAATACTTCAGTTGTGAAGACACTCATTATGAAATCCTGTCGTAATGAATGATCACATCTCATCGCTAAAAAAAAGGGTTTCGGTCTAGTAACCTTCATGTCATTAAAAAATAAATAAATATTTAATTTAGTTCAGTATTGAGGAACGATGAGAATAGCTGGTAACGTGTGTTTACTTTTATCAGTACTAGAAGGATGAAGTACATGTTGATCCTGATGTACAAAAAAATTATATTCTTTAAAAAATAATAAAGGAAAGATTTCATACATGTAAAAAAAAAAAAAAAAAAAAAAAGAATGAAAAGAAAAATGTCTTTATTTCTCCTCCGCTTCCATGTGTTTGTCCTGGCCGCATTTTGTATGTTTCTGTCCCTCAACTCGACCCGACTTTCAAAGCGTCTCCCAAAGATGGACAAAAACCACTCCGGCCAAATCCAGACGCCCGCACTCTTCCAAGCCCGCCCACGACGTCACTCCTCCACTGAGTGACTTGGACGAGCTTTCCAAAAAAAGGGCTGCTCTCGTTTTTTGGACAGGATTCCTTGCCTCCCACAACCGCCCCCCCCCCCCCCCTCCCAATCCGAGTCAGCTGCAGGACCTTGACTTCTCCAGGAGCTTTTCAGTGCTGCTGCTCACTTTACCTCGCATCAGCCCTCTGCCTCGGCTCCCTTCTTCTCTTCTCTTCTCTTCACCAGCGCGCAGGAGACACACCGTCCCCCCCCACCAGCAGCCACCATGGAGGCCATCAAGAAGAAGATGCAGATGCTGAAGTTGGACAAGGAGAATGCCATAGACCGCGCCGAGCAAGCCGAAGTGGACAAGAAAGGGGCGGAGGACAAATGCAAACTGGTATTTAAATGTGGACAGACAGAAAAAAATGTCTCATTCCTTTTTAGTTAAAGCCTATAAGTTATATTAGAACCTATATTTGTAGAATGTCCGTTTTGGAAATTGAATCTATAAACAAAATAAGACAGACGTTCATATTATTGTATGTAAAAGCATTCAATTTAGGAATGTAATTAATTAGGCTTTAGTGCTGTCGCATCAGTACGGCTCTAAAAGGACATATTAAGGCAGGTCTCCTTTGATAAGCTCCTAACGTCATAAGAAATCAGCTATCATCATCTTTTTGGACTGGTTTATTCTGTAATCATAAATTATTGCAACAATACCAGTGATGAATAGTGTGTGTGTGTGTGTGTGTGTGTGTGTGTGTGTGTGTGTGAGCATCCATGTCATAATCCATGTTTATCTATTTTTTTAAATACCACACACGAGTGTATTTCAGGATGTTCATATAATAGGATGCTCAGTATGAATGATGGGGTTTGATCTTTCCATTCGGCACAACCTAAAAATTTTAATCTTTGTTTAAATGATAAAATAAAAATAAATAAATAAATAAATAATAAAATATAAAATATAAAATGTATATATATATAGATATAGATAGATAGATAGATAGATAGATAGATAGATAGATAGATAGATAGATAGATAGATAGATAGATAGATAGATAGATAGATAGATAGATAATGATTATTGACTTGGTGTTGTCTCAGGGTTTCTACATTTCTCAGACGCCTGCTGTTTTTCTCCTCCAACACTTTTACAAGCCCCCCCCCCCCCCCATCCTCTCTCTCTCTGTGGTTGTTTGGGGGTAGTCTTAGTAAGGATACTCTTTCTTGTCTCAGGAAAGAATTTTTGGCTTCACTTCGATAGGAATTCATGCCTCGTGTTTTTTTTTATTTTTTATTTCGTGGATAACGAGCTCGTACGTGTGAAGTCCCGTTGTCCTGTGGGGTTTTTGTTGGACATTAATGACCTGCAATGACCATTAATGAAGTGGAGCTTCATTTTTAGGCGCTGTTTCTTTCCCCTGAACCCCCCCCCCCCCCCCCCCCCCCCCCCCCCCCCCCATTCTCCCCCGAGTATTTTATTTTATTTATTTATTTATTTGGATTCTCAATTTTTTTTTCTTTTAAGTAAGAAGAACTGTGGGGCGAACACATGTGAAGAATGTGTCCTTGAACATTTGCCAGCCCTTGGATATATATATATATATATATATATATATATGTGTATGTGTGTGTGTGTGTGTGTGTGTGTGTGTGTGTGTATGTGTGTAACACAATACAATTTTCCAAAACGATCCCCATCAAATGCCGTGTACATTCCATTTACTCCCATCCTCTTTGTTCTCTATATATTCAGCGTCGCAAACATTCGAAGAAAACCTCGATGACGTCCGTGTGTCCCTTTTCTTTCCCTTCGCATCTTGGAATTCTTCCCGTGTCCGGGAGAGGACGCCAGGATTGGGGGGAGGGGTCATAAGGTTATCCGAGCGCAAGGCCCTGCGTCACTTTACAGATGGAAGATCCCTTGTCTTTACATAGACGCAATTCTTTGCATGACTCGTGCCTCGTGTGTGTCCATCATGAGCACATTGTGTTCGCACCAGCAGCTCTGTCAGTCAGAAGAGGCTTTTTATAGTCCTTTTATTTCTGGATAATGGCCTATTGTGTCTCTTGTTACTGGGGTGGGGTGGGGGGGGGCAGGTAGAGGGGCAGCTGGAGGTATGTGTTTGTTTAAACACTATACCAAAGGCTACGTTTGCTGACTGGCCTGAATAAACTTTACTTTTTAGAGAAAAAAACCCTAGGAATCGACTCTTTGAACAGGAAACCTACGTTCTCTTACACATCAAAGCGCCCGCGTTCCCGGGAACGCCTGGCCCTCGTGATTCCGTGCGCTTAGCAGGAAGCTTTAATCATGGCCGCCTGTGACCTGTTGGTCTATTTTCATAGCGGGATTTGTGGTTTTGCTCTTTGCCATATACAGCAGGTCTCTAAAGACTAACGAATACAATACGCCAAATAGGTAGCTATTGCTGTATTATGGCTGCCTGATATCGTTTTATCGGAGCGTGCTGAAAGGGGGGGTTAAATGAGCCTCGCCAGCTGCGCTCTGGGCGAAGGCCTTCATCGTGTACGCTGTGCCTTATGTTCCCTTTATAATCATGTCATCTACCTCTTGCCTGTCCTTCACAACAGCACCACACTGTTGTATGGCTTGGAATAGACTGTACTGTATAAAACCTATTTAGAGTGTTTGCTATAGTTTAAGGTAAAGGGTTAATGCCTTGAAGGACGCGTACACAGACATTTAAAGGGTGGTGATCCGAGGGTGGTGGTGATATATGGTATATATTGGTGATCCTTTTTCACTCACAATGACCCACACTATTGTGTGTGTGTGTGTGTGTCAGCTAGAAGAAGAGCTGCTAGGTCTCCAGAAGAAACTGAAAGGTGTTGAAGATGAATTGGATAAATACTCGGAGTCGCTGAAGGATGCACAAGAGAAGCTGGAGCAAGCCGAGAAGAAAGCTACAGACGTGAGTGACGCAAAACAACACACTTTTGTCCTTTAAACGCGAATCAATACATTAAATATATATATATATATATATATATATATATATATATATATATATATATATATATATATATATCAATCTTGTTTTATTCTAATCATACATAATATATTTGAAGCTCGTTCAGGGACTTGACCACTAGGTGGTGCTGTTTCCTCAAAACGATTTATTTCTCAATTTCAACCCAACCCGTCCCACACCCACGCATGCGCAATATGTCAAGCTAATATTTGTTTTTGTGTTTTTTTTTTGCAAGGTATAAATCAGAGAAATGGGTTTAAAAAATAATAATAAAATTCGTTGCACGTCATGTGAGTAAATCCGGGAATAAATAGATCACAAAATTATCTCCAGGTGGAATTCAAAAGTAAGACACATACTTAGCCATTAAAAAAACAAACAAACAAACAAACACCAGTGCTTTTCCCGGCTTTAATCGCCAACCTGTCCATGTCATTTACCCTAAAACTCTGCTAGAAATCCCTAATCGTCTAAGTCGTGCCGTTGACAGGCACTAGCAAAATGTACCTCTTCCACAATCTCTTAAACACTTCATAAATCCTTTCAGCACTCAAGATAGCAAAAGTTAGGACTCTTTAAGACACGTCTTATTATCGTGCATTATTTGTCTCTTTACAATTGCGTTAGTGTAGAGAAAAAAAAAATGTCTCCGCTGATTTTAGGACGGGGGCACTGTGGTTTAGTGGTTAGCACGTTCGCCTCATGCCGCCAGGGTCCGGGTTCGATTCCCGTCTCGGTCATGTGTGTGTGGAGTTTGTGCATGTTCTCCCCCCCTGTGCCTCAGGGGTTTTTATCCGGGTTCTCCATCTCCGGTTTCCTCCCCTGGTCCAAAAAACATGCACGGTAGGTTCGATTGGCACCTTTGGAAAATTGTCCCTAGTGTGTGAATGTGTGTGTGTGTGTGTGTGTGTGTGTGTGTGTGTGTCCTGTGATGGGTTGGCATTCCGTCCAGGGTGTATCCTGCCTTAATGCCCATAGACGCCTGAGAAAGACACAGATTCCCCGTGACCCGAGGGAAGATCGGATAAAGCGGTAGAAGATGAATGAATGAATGATTTTAGGACAAAACAAACATCAAATCCTCATGTCATCAAATCCTTACAATAACATCTGAGATAATAATGAAGGGAAGACAGTACTAAAGCAGACTCACTCGTTCACTTTGGCAAAATCATGCACACTTTTTGTGGCTGCAAATAATCCCACAGTACAAATGTTTTGCAAAAAGAAAATATATCAATTCCTAATATCGATTTTAAAACCATCAAGTGAATCCCTAATGCACTTATCCCTAATGCACGATCCACAGGAAAGTGTTGGGTGTATAAAGTCCCTGATAAAGAAACCCACACTCAAACAAGAACTCATCCTCATCTCAGAAAAGTATCATGAGTAGATCGTGTATCATTAAAAACACCCTTGACGTCCCCAATACTCCTGCATTAGAGTGTTTAGACGTATATATCATCGTTTTCCTGCGTGAAATTTTATTAGCTCGTTATCTCAATCAGCGCCACCTCCTTTTCCGCTCCATGTTCCATGATAACACCCTTTCCTTTACACTTCCAATCCTTACAGCCTCTGCCCGACCCGTGGAGTCGCATTCTGTTCAACTCTGCAGATCACGCAGATGACCTCTTTCACATCAGTGCATATCGAGCAATAAATTTGTCACCCCCCCTTTTATATACCCACGCCCTTTTCCACCCTGTTACAGGGTCCTCATTGTGTATCTGGAGGTACTGTTGGTGATGTCACTGTAAAAGCATTAGAACTATTAGAGAGTGAGACGAGGGAATATATGAATATAATTATTAAACTGGCTCTTTATACAGTTTCAGCATGACATTTTAAACACATGGGTGTTTAAGCTTTTCGATTATATTCCTTTTAAGCAACAATCAGCATTCGTTTATTCATTCATTCATTCATTCATTCATCTTCTAGCGCTTGGATCTATCTTCCTTGTGTCTCCCTGGAGTCTTGCCTATCTCAGGCGTCTATGGGCATGATGCTGGATACACCCTGGACATTGCCAACCCACTCAGACACGCACCTACACACACACACCCCCACAACTTAACACGAGGGAAATTTTACAAGGTGCTAATCAATCTACTGTGCATGTTTTTGGACCGGAGGAAAAACCCCCTGAGAACACGGGGAAACATGCACAAACTCCACACACACATGGCCGAGACTGGAATCGAACCCGGACACTGGCGGTGTGAGGCGAACTTGCTAACCACTAATCCACCGTGTCCTACGCATTCGTTTATTTTTTAGCATTTTAGTTCATATCTTATTAGCATGAGAGGGAAATGAATAAGAAACGATGAGGTATTTCGCCTGATTATGGATTTAACATACAGTATAAATATAGTAGTACTATTATAAAATGTACAAATGACAACGTATTTTTTAATCTATATATCTATAGATATATTATATATAAGAATCTTCATTCATTCATTCATTCTCTTCTAATCTATCTTGATTATCCGATCTTCCCTTGGGTTACGGGAGTCTGTGGCTATCTCCGGCTCCATGGCACCAAGGCAGGATGCACCCTGGATGAATAACAATCCGTCGCAGGTTACACATACACTCACACACACACTATGGGACATTTTCCAAGGCCAAACCACATACAGGCATGTTTTTGGACCAGGATGAAACGTCGAACCCCTATGCACGGGAAACATGCACAACTCCCACACCATGTCCGAACTGGAATCGAATCCTGACACTGGCGTGGAGGCTCCTTACTTGCTAACACTAATCCACCGTGTCCTACGCATTCGTTTATATTTAGCATTTAGTTCATATCTTATTAGCATGATAGGGGAATGAATAATAAACGATGAGGTATTTCGCCTGATTATGGATTTAACATACATATAAATTAGTAGTCTATTATAAATGTACAAATGTACAAGCATATTTATAATATATAGATATATATATAATAGAGATATATATATATATTCATACCTCATTCATCTTCATCTCGCCCGTTCTTTAGCCATTTTCCCGCGGGTCACGGGAGTCGTTTTTCTCAACGCGTCTATGGGCATTAGGCGATACCCCTGGATTTGATCACCCCATCGCAGTATAGATATATCTATATACACACATTATTACATCTCGAAAGGCAGGTAAAGCTCATTGCCACCGTCCATAAATGACAAATAGGCGATGGGGGATTTAAAAAAACACCCTAGTAGTATATGGTAATGCTTTGTTTGATTGATAATAATCACACGGAACGTTTGTATTGTTATTATATGACCAAAGAAGGAAAAGAATGCAGTAGTTTGTTTATAGTGTACTGAAGTAATGGTCTCCAGTGCTTGCTCACCACTTCACCACCAGTGTGTGTTTCCAGACACCAAGAGCGAGTGTGAATCAGTTTATAGGCACGTTTTGTGAATCACCGTGTGTCGTGTAAATGTAGAAAACGGAGTAAGACGCGTCTCTCGAGGTCAAATTGCTGACAAATTCATCCGTGCTGTAAACGGTACATTTAAATGGTTTGGATTTGTCTAGTGTGTCCCAAAACAACTTTGCAGAGGGTTTAGTCTCGTTTTATTCCTCATTAGTTTATCCTTAATGAATGCGTTGTAAGGAAACCCTCCTTACATTCGTACATCCTTCGTGTACTGTTCAGTGATGAGTGCTGAAATGCTGAACTGTTCATCCTTCCTGATCCCTTGTAGCAGACTTGATATTAAGTTCTTGTGTCTTTAGACTTTTAGGATGCACAGTGACGTCCAACTAAAGAGAACTTTATGCAAAAGTAGGGGGTTGACATGAATCAGACCTGAGGAACACCAAGCACTGGTACCTCAGGAGCTGATTTGAGCATAATAATACTACTACTACTACTAATAATAATAATAATAATAATTATAATACTTGTTTTAGGTTTAATGCATTAGTGACACCACGTGGTTTAGCTAAAGTCAGAATTTGGATTAAATGCATTACATTTATAGTCAGAACAAAGCTTTTGCAATAAAAAGTGAACGCAGCATTGCTCAAATTTGAATCTCAGACAGTAAATAATCTAAATAAGTTCAGTAACCTTGTTTTTTTTTTTGCTATTTAAGAAAGAAAAAATATAACTATTTGTATTCGGTGAAATCTGAACGTTATGAGGTGTTTATGGAAGGAGTCACAGGTTGTGTGGAAGAACTTTGAGCTTTTGTGCAGTAACTGATAACAGGAACGTGTGACATTTTAATCACTTATAGTTTCAAATTTGCGCCATTTTATCGTGACAGTCGAGGAATAAAGCACAATAAGGCATGTTTTGTTGTTGTTGTTGTTGTTGTTGTTGTGGGTGGATATGAAGTCGCAGCTGCTGTTCCTGGAATCATCTATTGGTTTGCAATATTTGCTGCGAAATCACAACAATTTGTATTGTCTAAACCAGGGTTGTCCAAACTTTTCCACAAAGGGCCAGTGGGGGTGCAGATTTTCAATCCAATCAATTAAGGGTCACATCTGATATGCATTGAAAATGAAAATCCAATGAAAAGGCCAATCAATTTTCGGGTGGACTTGATTTGGTTGGAATGAAAACCTGCACCCACACTGGCCCTTTATGGAAAAGATTGGACAACCCTGGTCTAAACAAAAACAATACACAAAGAATTTCTAATTTTGTCAGTTTTCCGGAGAGGGAAAAAAAAGCAATATATGTCTATAAAAAGGTTCATGCATGTATTTTATCGAGTTATAGTGTAGCTGAAACCTAATGCATTCATTCTAATGCATTAACCAGCAACGAAAGAAAGAAAAGAGGCCGCTGGTTCCCTAATGACGTCACAACCCCGATAAGAAAGGGGCGGCGCCTTGGTGACGCGAAGCGGAGTGTTTTAAGTTTTCCACACAAGCGCTTTCTTTTTTTTCTTCTTCTTTTATTCCTCTTTCGCCAGTCTCTCTTCCAGTAGGAGTTGAGATCTATTCCACTTCTTACTCATGGAGAAGTGACTTTCCGTAGCTTTACAGCTTTCGCGGTCTGGATGCGCGTCTTCTCTCTTTCCCGCGAGTCCAGGGTAATAGTGACGCAATTAGTAAGTAAATAATAAATACATAGTAATAAATAACCCGCCGTGGTAAAAATCCCCGGAACCCGAATGGTCGGAATGTCCTCCATCGAGGCCGTGAAAAGGAAAATCCAGAGTCTGCAGCAGCAGGCGGACGATGCAGAAGACCGAGCAGAAGCGCTTCAGAGAGAGGTGGACTCAGAGAGACATGCCCGGGAGAGGGTAAGACTTTGCCTGAGTCAGTAATCAGATATATTAGTGGTTGTGTGTGTGTGTCCCATACACACACTTTTTATCCGACGCGTTAAAACCCTGTTGCGCATTTGCGCATTTTGTGCGTATTTTCTGTATCTCGACTTGGTGATTATGTTGGTTGACGCCTGCAGAGGAGAAGTGTAGAGTTACAGAGTTACTATAGAGACTCTACATCAGGCTGCTCATGGCCTTCGGGCAACATGAGACACACTGTCATTCATAAACTAAACCTAATCTTCAGGTCAAAATGAATTAAAATGGTTATAGAATACAAACTAGCCATGTTTAGAGTGTGTAGGCCGTTTAAGTGCTATTATTTTGTAGATATATTGTGCATAATATGGACGTAAAACCATTAAAATAAAATAAAAAGCTATTCTGGACACCACATGCATGCGTAAAATGCAACAGGTATCATGAAAAGACCCCTATTTCCTTTCTGAAAGTGTAGTGTATTTGAGGCACGCTTCATTACGTTTATTATACATGTCACGCCGGTTTCCGGTACGTTCTGCTGACGCAAAAGTTCTCCCAGCGCCTTTCCCTCTAACTTTACAGTCTGGACTTTCGAGGTTTGACCCAGCGAGAATGTTTTAGCCAACCTGCTCCCACTTCCTGTGTCTCCTCCCAGCCTTCATCTCTATTGGCTTGATTCAGCCTGGACTCGATCCCAGAGAGCACAAGGTTAATCATTTCCTGTGCTCTTCGTTGCAAGAGGGAGAGAGAGACAGAAAAAAAAAGACCTTGGGAATGTCCAGGCTTCTCATATATCCGATACCGTAGAGAGAGATTTCACGCATATAAACGTGACTCCGGGTCTGGAAAAAACGGAACACTTTCGTGAAACCTGGTGCATTAAATATAACGTTTGAAACCTGTGCAGTGATGTTAATTAAGACTAACGAGCAGAACGAGGCGTTAAAATCTTCCCCCTTTTCTAACGTAAAAAATGTAGGAATAGTGAAGTAATGTGGACACTTCATCAAACAAATCCACTTTGAATTGTTTATGGGAGTCGTCAAAGAAAATCGCAGCGAGTGTGAATTATTCATTTGAGTTATGAGGAATATTTGGAATGCCATCTGCGGCATTCCACATCTGCCCTTGTGAAGCACACTGGAATGGGTTCAGACCAGGAGGATTTTGACAAAGCGGGGGTCTGATTATAGCTGCCGTCTGCATTGGAGTGAGAGAAGACACTGCTCTTTGTAACCCCCCCCCCCCACCCCCCCCCCCCACCCACCCTCTCCATCCCTCTCCCAGCACCCTCTCCTCTGGCTCAGTGGGAAACGTGGAATGGCGGAATGTGAAAAAGCCAAAGTCTAATCATCTCAGTGTTCGGTATCTCCATCTGGACCGAGCTCGGCGCAACGAGGGGGTTCACATTCGTTGTACACGCCTTCATCCTAAATGTGCTGTCGGCCGTATCCACATATTCTTGACATAAGACGGGGTTTTCGGACCTTGCTTGTATATACCAATATCTGCTCTGTGTTTTTTAACCTGTTTAAACCAGGATTAATAGGTAGATTAAATACAGAAATAATTCATTCAATTCTTTTCAAACTACCACCGCTTTTATGTCCTCCGATCTTCCTCACCCCCCCTCGGGTCACGGGGAGTCTGTGCCTATCTCAGGCGTCTATGGGTATTAAGGCAGGATACACCCTGGATGGAATGCCAACCCAACACAAAACACACACCCACACACACAATTCATACACACGGGACAACTTTTCCAATGTGCAATCCAACCATACAGTGCATGTTTTGGACTGGGAAGAAAACCGGCGAGAACCCGGAGAAAAAAAAAACCCGTGAGGCACGGGGAGAACATGCAATCTCCACACACATGGCCGAGACGGGAATCGAACCCCGACCCTGGCGGTGTGAGGCGAACGTGCTAACCACTAAGCCACCGTGCCCCCCTGGTACAGAAGTAATAATAATCTATAATATGCATGAAAAGTGCATGAAACTAATTGTTGTGACTTGTATTCTATGCATAGACTAAAATTAGACATTAATGTAGCAGGTGAATGCTTTAACAATGAGAACTGGAATATATTGAAGGCCTTCCTTTTGAAGAATGAACAATACTTTGCTCTTTACAATCATAGGAGGAGATTCTTCTCTTATTATGTGCTTTGCAGACTCGCACCGCATGAGATTCACATCATAAGTGGTTTTCTATGCGATTGAAACACTGACCTTCAACACAAGCAATACCGACTTCTTTACGATCGGGGAGCAGCTTTCTGCCGACACGTCGATATTTAAGTACTTTGTAAGGGTTTTTTTAAAACAATATTTGGGTGAAAGCACAAGAAACTCGTTATTGAATATCAATCATTCATTGTTATATTAGTTGTAATATGAATTAAAGAGCAGAGATTTGAATTTTATTCACGTCCGAAACTTTTTTTTTTTTTTTATTGGTCACAAGTACGTTAAATAACCTATAAAACACTTCGGGTGTGCTGTTATGGGAATATATTTAACGATGGGATTGTTTAATGGTCTTAGCAAAAAAAAAAAAAGGAGCGGATACTGTTGCCAAGTTGGTTGTTATTTATTTATGATATTTTGAATGATGTCATTTTAGACCTTTTTTTTTTTTTTTTTTTTATAAAGAATGATGTCATTGTATGGGAACGGTGGTTTAGTGGTTAGCACGTTCACCTCACACCTCCAGGGTCCGGGTTCGATTCCCGTCTCGGCCATGTGTGTGTGGAGTTTGTGCATGTTCTCCCCGTGCCTCAGGGGGTTTTTCTCCGGGTTCTCCGGTTTCCTCCCCCGGTCCAAAAACATGCACGGTAGGTTGATTGGCACCTTGGAAAATTGTCCTTAGTGTATGAATGTGTTTGTGTGTGTGTGTGTGTCCTGTGATGGGTTGGCATTCCATCCAGGGTGTATCCTGCCTTAATGCCCGTAGACACCTGAGATAGGAACAGACTCCCCGTGACCCGAGGGAAGATCGGATAAAGCGGTAGAAGATGAATGAATGAATGAATGAATGATTTTCATGCAAAATGAATAACAGGGATCCTTCACTCAGACATGTATAATGAAGGGATTTTATCGGAATTGTTTTGTTAGTGACAATAACAAAAGTTTCGTTAATGTATTACAACATAATAAATACCCGAATCATGACTTGAATCCTTACCTTTATATAAAAAAAAAAAAACACACTTAGGTGTGAACAATGAAAAGCCACTCCTATAGTAGAACACCTTTCCTTTGATTCATCGAGTTAGCAGAGTGATAAATAGCTTAGCTTGTAAATTTCCGAGAGAGTAAACGAACTTTAGACTGCGATTCTTAACTCTAAAGCATCCAGAAGACACTCAGTGGAAATGTCCCGTGAGAGGAAATCTGCACATATATTCCCAGGACATACGTCTTATATGTCTCTAAGCAATGATATATTGATTTCTGTAATAATATCCCAAGGGTTTGGTGTGTACACAGATTTATTACGGTGGTCTACTGCAAATGTAGAGGGACAGTTTGTGTTGTGTTTAGTGTATTTGATCGTGCGTTTGTGTTGTGTTCTCATAGGCAGAGGCTGAGGTGGCCTCCCTGAACAGACGTATCCAGCTGGTTGAGGAAGAGTTGGACCGGGCCCAGGAGAGACTGGCCACCGCGCTGCAGAAACTCGAGGAGGCAGAAAAAGCTGCAGATGAGAGCGAGAGGTGATGAACTAACATCCGAATGTGCTTTTTTTTTTGTGCTTGAGTCCGGGTTCGATTCCCGTCTCGGCCATGTGTGTGTGTGGAGTTTGTGCATGTTCTCCCCGTGCCTCAGAGGGTTTTTCTCCGGGTTCTCCGGTTTCCTCCCCCGGTCCAAAAACATGCACGGTAGGTTATTGGCACCTTGGAAAAATTGTCCTAGTGTATGAATGTGTGTGTGAGATTGTGAGTGTGCCCTGCGATGGGTTGGCATCCATCCAGGGTGTATCCTGCCCTTAATACCCATAGACGCCTGAGATAGACACAGACTCCCCGTGACCCGAGGGAAGATCGGATAAAGCGGTAGAAGATGAATGAAGATGAATGTGCTTGAGTGGTCATTTTACCTGGGATGTCCCATGTAGGTTCTTCTGTAATGTAATGTAATGCAATGCTTTGCTCCACAGAGGAATGAAGGTGATTGAGAACAGAGCAACTAAAGATGAGGAAAAGATGGAGCTTCAGGAGATGCAGCTGAAGGAGGCCAAACACATTGCCGAGGAGGCGGATCGCAAATATGAAGAGGTTTGTAATCCCAATGCTGAGAGATGATTTTGTAGCAGAGACCACATTTCGGGGAACCTGAGGTCCTCTGAAATCCTGAATAGATTTATTTCGTGTATTTCTTTTTCCTCCCTCGGTTTCTTTCTTGCCGTTATGAAGCCTAGTGTGGAGGATCCGATGACCTTTTCCCAAGACACTCTTTTTTTTTGTGCTTTTTTTCACTATATAAACCAACTTCACATGTGAAAGGGGGGGGGGGTGGGGGGGGGGGGGGGGGTGGACAAGCATGAGACAAAGCAGTGTTGTTGTCAAAGTTACAGACATAATGGGAGCTCAATGGTTAAGGCACTGGGCTCTGGAACAGAAGGTCACATGTTCAAATCCAACCACCACCAAATCCACCACCACATTCTGCCTCAGGGGGCCCTTTGAGCCAAGGGACCTGCTATTTGTAAGTCACTCTGGGTAAGGGAGTCTGCCAAATGCTGTAAACGTATACCAGTTCTAATCTCGGTCGCTCGAGGGTGCAGTGGCTGCTGGGAAATGTAGTCTCTATCCATAATCATTTACATTCACAGCAAAATCAGTTGTATCCACTTCCAGTGGTGGGAATCTCATCATCACCGTGGGGCCACATCGGCATTATGGTTTCCCTCGAAGGGCCAGTTTTAACTATGAGACAGTATATAGACTTTGATGATGGACACCACCTCATAACACAAAACACACAGCGCTTTTTCTCCTTCAAGCACAAACATGTATTCGCTTTCCCCAGATTTCTTGGAAGTGCCTTCCATCTGCATCCATTTTTCCCCTTTTTGGGATAGAAATGTCTCAATTCCGCTGCTTGTTGGATAAATCGCTCTCGGTAAAAGCAGATGTGGGATACAGTGCACTCTAGTGGTGGGATACCGGCACTTCGCAAGTAACGTAGTCGCATGCATTGTGGGAGATGTAGTTTATTGGCAATGCACGCTTTATAGCAAAATCGCCTTATTTTAAGACATTTGTACACCTTTTAAGCGCTTAAAATGACCTCGAGTTGGACACATGGTTAATGGCATTGTTTAGGGGGGGGGGCTTTTGTTTTTTGTTGGGAGCGGGGGGCGCCAGTCTTGGTCGGGGATTGAACTCCTGGGACTTCAGACCCAAGTTCCAATGCCTTAAATATATCGAGTGAGCCAATATAATTACATTTACAGCATTTGGCAGACGCCCTTATCCAGAGAGACTTACAACTGAGTAACTGAGGTTTAAGGGCCTTGCTCAAGGGCCCACTAGTGGCAGCTTGGTGGTGGGGTTTGAACCTGCGATCTTCCGGTCCAGAGTTCAACACCTTTTTTTTCAACACCTACTATTAAGACATTGGGTTATTTTTTTTTTGTCATCCTCATAGAACTTTTCTTCTTATACACCTTCAAGAGATGTATTGTCTTGGAGTCACTGTGGTGCTAACCGGTGGGGTGTTGTGGAGCGTAGGTGGCAAGGAAGGATGTCGTAAAGCTGGTAATCACTGTGATCGGGGAGGAGGCGGGTGCGGGAGTACATGAGCGTTCTGAAGAGCGTGCTGAGGTGGCTGAGGCGTGAGTATTATTTTACAATCCTCAGAGCACAGTGTAGCTATTACATGTACAAACTGATAAACGAACACTTTTGCTTTGCTGTGTTAAAACTAAAAACGCCAATAATATGCAATAATATGCAATATGCAGTTTGTTCGTCGTATCCAAGTGTGTATCCTAGATCTACACCTGTGTTTGTTGTATATTAGTGTAACATGCTGCATGTTTGTGGTGTCTGAAAGACTTTTCCAAAGCAGAATAAAAACACCTCGGTGTGAATGTTCTGAATAAGTGAAGCAAAGGTAAAGTTGTCTGATCTCAGGCCACGCCCACAAAGTGTGTTTACTGTTGCAATCTAGGTCAGGCTGGAAAATGTGTCATGTGCCATGAGTCATTTTATTTAAGCCCACTACCCGAGAATTCGGTGTACGGTTTGGGAAATCGTTTTCACATTTTGAAATAATAGACATAGCGTCTGACTGAAGAAGAATAAATAGCCTTTATTTGTCACATATATTTTACAGCACAGTGAAATTATTTCTTAACCCCCCTTGGAGCACAGACGGTTAAGGATCTTGCTCAAGGACCCAAAGAGTTGGCTGATACCGGGACTAGAACCCCCGACCTTCTGATGAGTACACCAAGCGGGGGGGGCATTAAAAAGTTGATATTCTCACCCCCTCCCTAAAGTGGAGTCCAATGTGTTCCATCGTTGTTATATTTCTCAACTGAGATAATGGCAAGTTCAACATTTAACACCGTTAATGGGCAAAACTGTGTTTCTCCAGAGGCCCCAATTTGCAAAATGACAGTAGCCATGTCACCCTGTAGCCCAAGACTGGTTGCCCACTGAAGTTACGCCGGGTTGAGTCCCGTGATAGATGACGAAGATAAATGGGAAAATAAACCATGATGTCCTAAAAAGGTATTAGTGAGGGCCAGTAGGGGGCGCTTACCATGTGGTCTGAATGGATCCAAGCACCCCAGTATAGTGATGGAGACACTATACTGTCACAAAAACACCCCAAAAAAGCACCGTCTTTCGTTAAATGAGGCGTTAAATGGAGGGGCCGCCCGGTCATAGAAATAAAAGAGTAAAGGCGTGTCCTCGGAATCCCGTCCAAATTCACCCACTGACCATCACGGCCTCCTAACCGCCTCATATCTACCTGATTGGCTGATTCCTCATTCGTCTCCTCTCCATAAGTTAAAGTGCTATATAAATGTCATTCATTATTTTTGTAGAATAGCATTTTCGGATATCTCAAGTTGTTTTGGAAGCTGGGGTCATCCATGATACGGGGCCCCTGGAGCCTTTCTTAAGGACCCAAGGTTGGCGTCTTGGTGATAGCGGGGCTTCCGATCCGCAGCCTAAACCACTAAGCTCCACCCCTCGCCCTTTTTTTGTTACTATTGTAATATACCATTCAGCACTCAGGACTGGTAAACAAATAAACACTCGACTAGACACAATAAACACACACACAAAATCGCATTTCTTATTTATCCGTCCGCCTGTGGTCTTTCAGTCCCCACTCTGTATGCAGAAAAACACGAGTGAGACAAAGTCCGGAGGTTCACTAACCACAGCGAGGATTGTTGTTGTTTTTTATCCCCTCCGTCCTCTCTATCCCTTTGTTTCCTCAACGATCCACCCTGGAACACACCATTTTTGTGTCTCCCCTTTCTTCTCACCCCAACCCCGTCCCCTGTCCCCCATTCCCTACTCATGTTGGACTAACCCAGTCGAGTCAGACAGCTGGAGGAGGAACTTAGACTCATGGATCAGAATTTGAAGTCCATGATGTGCGGGGAGGAAGAGGTACAGCAGTGACTGTTTCTCGAGCACCCTGATATTCTCAACTGCCTTGTTTTTCCTCTCCTCCTTTCCCTTGCCGGAGCTTTCCTTTGCATAAGCGAAACTCTGGGTTTCTCCGCTTGTAGGTCAACCGTGACTTCTGCCTGCCGAAGGTGACCCCTGCTTAAAGTCTTAGGAAAGAGACTTCTTATGACCAGCACCATTTCTTTTTTAATGATCTTTATTCTTCATAGTCGAAAGTCTTTTTCCTAACGCTTTTATTCTAAGCGCTCTTTATGTCATAATAGTCTCTGTTATTATGAGAGAAACATCGCCATCTTTAGGTCGGGGGTCTCCTTTGGCTTTTTCTATGTTCTTAAAACGCCTTCTCTCTTTCTCTCTCTCTATCTCTCGCTCGCTCTCTACTTGCCGCTCCTTACTTGTTCTCCTGCTTGCGGCACAGCAAATCTGGCGATCTCGAGGAAGAGTTGAAAAATGTCACCAACAACTTGAAGTCTTTGGAGGCCCAGGCAGAGAAGGTAGGCGAAGCGGGAAACAGCTGGTGGCGTGTTTTATTATGAAAGGCCAACAGGGCCTCACAATGACAGTGACGAAGCCCAAGCCTTCCCGTAACTATAGAGACAGTTACCGGAGCACTAAGTGGGACAGCATGAACCCAAAAAAAGACTTGTTTACTGCACAAACGGAAAAACAAAAATGTAAAAAAAAAGTGTGTTATAATCTTTGGTTCTAGATCGTGCCACGCTACTGCATTAGTTTTTGAGCATCTCTGCTTTTAAACACGCTTTGCAATTCTTGTTCTCTGTTCACTCTTTATTATATATATATATATATACATATATTTATAGTGTCATTATATACACATACATATATATATACATATATATATAACACACACACATACATGTATATATATGTGCTGTGTGTGTGTGTGTGTATGTGTACATATATACATACATATATATAGATATATATATATTATTATATATAAATTAATATAGTACAACACACACACACAGATTATTATGATCTGTACGAATATTATTTTGAAGGTTAATTTCTCTCCCACAATCCCACTTTAGTACTCCACAAAAGAAGACAAATATGAAGAGGAAATCAAAGTGCTGACTGAAAAGCTGAAAGAGGTGAGAGCAGATTTCATTCTCAAGCTGGCAGGATTTTTTAAAACATCTTTTTTTTTTTTTGTTCGTTGACTTCGTGTTTCCGTTCCTAGGCTGAGACTCGTGCCGAGTTTGCCGAGAGGTCTGTGGCTAAACTCGAGAAGACCATCGATGATTTGGAAGGTACGTTAACTAAAATCAGGGTCGTCTTGAAAGAATCGACCCCACGATCCAACGAGTCCATCTAACCTGTATGTTGTGTGTTTTTAACCCAAATGTCCGAATTCACTTAAAAGTGTTAACCTATGCAGAAGCATATGAGAACCGTGAGTCAGAGAGGTATATCGCACCGTTGGACCTCAGACCCCCTGATCTGCTGATCAATAACCCACAGCCTTAAATCACTTTCAATGGGGCGTGCTATTCAGTGGGAGTTGATGGAATAGGAGAAAATGAGGTTTAAAACAGAGTTATAACTGCTGTGTCCTGGAGGCAGAGTCATTATAGAACTAATCAGACAGTCAGAAAGGACTTTATGAGGACCGGGTAAGTGTATCGAGGGTTTTCAGACTTCTGAATAAGACCCTTTGTTACGGTTTGTCCTATCAAGTGCATTTTAGAAGCTGTTGGATGAAAAACAGATCCTGACAGTGACAGACAGACAGACAGATACCTTATTGATCCCGAGGGAAATTCCAGGTATCCAGCAACAATAAAGACATTTACATTTACAGCATTTAGCCGACGCCCCTTTTCCGGTGCGACGTACAAAAAGTCTCTTTATGTCTCCAGCTAAGAATAAATGAACTCCGGTATGATCGATTACAAAGTACAACTTTTTTTTAGTGATGGTGGTGGTTAGAGATTATAGATTAGGTTATAGGTTATAGATTATATATTGCACCATGTATCTATACATTGTCAGTGTATACAGATATGAGCAGTGTAAACACCTGGTATATTTACTTACAGTCATTATAAACCGGTTAGTGTTTAGATACGATACACACTGACCGTCAGCATGGATTATAATTCCCCCCTTTATATTAACAAAGGAGTTAATATTGGTATATGTCTTTCTATGATTTGTTTATTGCTTGAAAAACAATATAGATCGATGCGATATGTATCTGATATCTTTGCACTAAAAGGATGTATGGTCAATATTAACATGAGCAAAATCCTGATTTTGTTTGCGAATATAATTACTTGGCACTTTTATTACAAATATTTGTTTTGACTCGGTGTGTTTGCAGACGACTGTATTGCATGTTGGTTTGACAGATATTTTAACACAATTTCATCTTTTGTCTTAATTGATCTCGTTAACGAGGCATTGGATTTGATGAGTGAGTGAGTGAGTTGGCTCGACTGCATAGTGTTAATATGTATTGTAGTGTTGCATGTAGGCGTTGTGAGATGCATTAACTAATAATTCATAAATGTGTATAGACTAATTAGTAGAGGTCGAACCAATTTATCGGTTTGGCCAATTAATTGATAGTTTATTGCTGAAAATCATCAATAGGCATAAATCCATGCTGATAGTTTTTCCGGGTTGCATTGTACGGTGCGAGAGCGGCCTCTAGAGGCAAATCACAGATATCACATGCTGTTTTTTTTGGGTTTTTTTTATTCTGTTTTTATTCATGTGGATTATTTAAATCCACATGAATTATTGTTTTAATGCATGTCTTTTATTTTCCTGTATTAAGATCTAATCGGTTATCGGCAAGTACGATCCAACATAGCTATCGGTCAAATCCACTACCAGTCGACCTCTGCTAGGTTATTGCATTGGAGCGCATGTCCATTGCTGGCTTTTAAGACCAAAGTAAAATGTATTCTGCACATAAATCTGATTTAAAGCAAATATTCAATCTTTCTGACGTGGCTGTCAGATCTCATCCCAGTCAAACAGGGAGACAAGCCTAATAGCTAATGTATGAGGGGGGGAGGGTTGGGGGCACATGTGGCTTAGTGGTTAGCACGTTCGCCTCACACCGCCAGGGTCTGGGCTCGATTCGATTCCCATCTCGGCCTCTCGGCCATGTGTGTGTGTGAGAGTTTGTGCATGTTCTCCCCCGTGCCTCAGGGGGTTTTTTTCCGGTTCTCTTCTCCCTGGGTTCTCCTTTCCTTCGGTTTCCTTTTCCCCCCCGGTCCAAAAAACATGCACGGTAGGTTGATTGGCACCTTGGAAAAATTGTCCCTAGTGTATGAATGTGTGTGTGTGTGTGTGTGTGTGTGTGTGTGTCCTGTGATGAGTTGGCATTCCATCCAGGGTGTATCCTGCCTTAATGCCCATAGACACCTGAGATAGGCACAGACTCCCCGTGACCCGAGGGAAGATCGGATAAAGCGGTAGAAGATGAATGAATGAATGAATGAATGAATGAATGAATGAATGAACAAGATATGGCTAATGCTAAGAATAAAAACCCTGCAGCCACATGACTTTTGATTTAAGATACAAATCGTATCAGGTTTATTCCGGTATCCAAGTATAGATTTGCTTTTAGATGCATTCTTTCCTCTTTCTTACCAACTCTTCTTTTTTTTTCCATTCCACTCTTTGTTCCCTCTCTCTTTGTATCTTTCTCTTTTTCCGACGGTTCCTCCGCCATGCGCTCGCATGTTTGGATGAAATGCAGACGAAGTATACGCTCAGAAACTGAAGGGCAAGGCCCTGAGTGAAGAGCTGGATCTGGCTCTCAACGACATGACCACCCTTTAAATGCACTGTCTCGACTTTTCTCCATCACCCCTCACTTCCTCCTCTTCCTCCTCGGCGCTGATTCATCTAGGGTTCACTTTTGTTGTTGTTGTTGTTGTTGTCCTCGCTTGTTTTTGTTTCCCTCCATTCCATTATTTAAATCAGATCCCCTTCTAAAATCATCAAATCAGTTTTCAGGAAATCAGTTTGCTTTATATATAGGTCTATATCTCCAGTCTGGGTCCTTCCGTTTTTTTTTTTTGTCTTTGCTGATCTTTCGCTGAACTTTTCTGTTTAGAAGATGTTTCCCTGCTTTGTCAGTGTGTCTGAGTTTAAACATCTGCTTCATTGTTCTGCTGGATCTTGTTCAGTGATGGGGGGGGGGTGATTCTCTGTATGTGGGGGGTCTTAGGGGGGGTTGGTCAGGGAATCTCCCTCTGTAATAAAATACAAAAAAAATCCTTGCTTTTCTCTTTTTTCCCCTCCCTCTTTATTTTTTTTCCCCACTTATTCCTATTATTTTCGCCTGTTCATTTACAGATTTGGATGAAATGTACAGCCTGATGGCCAAGAGATCTGTGATTTATATCCTTCTTAACTAAGAGTGTTTGTCTTGTTTGTTAAGTTCAACAAGGCCAAATGTCTGTGACTTTTTATAGGGTAGATATTTTCCTTATGCAGTACTGTACACAAGGGGTACGGTGGATTAGTGGTTAGCACGTTCGCCTCACAACGCCAGGGTCCGGGTTCAAGGGTTACCTGTGTGCTCGGCCATGGGTGTGTTAGAGATTTAGGAAGAAAGTGTGCATGGTTCCGGTGCGCTGGGGCCTCGGGGGGGGCGGGGTCGGGAATCAGGGGCCCCCGTGGCTCGGGGGTTTTTCTCCGGGTTCTCCGGTTGTCCCCCATTCCTGCCTCCCCGGATCCAAAAACATGCACGGGAGGTTGATGGGCACCTTGGAAAAATTGTCCCTAGTGTATAGATGTGTGTGAATGTGAGTGTGTGTGCATCTTGAAAGGCGATTTGTTGGCAAAGCAGCCTGCCTTAATGCGCATAGACGCCTGAGATATGCACAGACTCCCCGTGACCCGAGTGAAGATCGGATAAGCGGTATAAGATGAACGAATGGAAGAGTACTTGTAGCCCAATGGACTTGAACTTGATTTATATTCAAAATTCTAGACGAGCAACAAGAGGGAAATTCTGAATTCAAAGTTCGGAATCATTTTTATAATTCTTCCGAAAAAAAGTGTCCGGAGCAGGAGAGGGTCAGTTAGGTTAAGTGCGATGTATAACAACGGCAAGATAAAAAAAAAAAAAAAGATGTTATATTCATAGCGTGTTTACCATTACACGATTTAGGGGCCAAATTCAAGGTATAAAACAAATATACTCTCTTTTTCTATAGTAAGAAATTGCCTTCCTTATTGATCCCATATGTTGCTGGAATGAAGCCGGGGGGAATCATGCAATTTGCTGAGTGCGCTAGGACCTGCTTTTTCCTCTCGGTGCTACCGTGAGGGATCCTGTATTTAAGCTGGGTCTGTCTGTACGTTTTCTTGGGTTGCCTTCTCTAAATCCTCACCTCACAAACCATGGATTTTTATGCTGTGGTATCACTTCATGAGATGGGGGGGGCGGAGAAGCACATAATGGGACGAGAGTAGATCTTAACGAGCTCAGCAGATAAATTCTCTACAGAAATCTCTTCATGTCAGAATTCTTTGGAAACTGAAAGTTTCTTGACTTAACATGTAACACAACTATGGCAGACAACTATGTTCAGGCTTTTGCCTGTGGATTTTGGGGGTTTGAGTTAGTACGTGCTATGCAATGATACATTTCTCTATTGCATGGTCTTATATGGTTTAGAGTGTGAGTTGGCATGAAATTGTTATTTATATCTATCTACGATATTATTAATATATCCTCTATATACTATCTATCG
Organism: Kryptopterus vitreolus; assembly: GCA_030449085.1. NCBI lineage: Eukaryota > Metazoa > Chordata > Actinopteri > Siluriformes > Siluridae > Kryptopterus > Kryptopterus vitreolus. Next base: position 2,517,661 of record JACRUU010000009.1, on the reverse strand, counting down.
TATATATATATAACATACGAATATAGTGGGGCACGGTGGCGTAGTGGTTGCACATACGCCTCACGCGCCGCCAGGATCCGGGTAACAGTTCCAGTCTCGGTCATGTGTGTGTTGAGTTTGCATTTACCCACTGTGCCTATGCCCCGGGGGGTTTCTCTGGGTTCTCCGTTTCCTTCCCGGTCCCAAAATTGAAGGTAGGTTGATTGGCACCTTGGAAAATTGTCCCTATGTTGAATGAGTATGTAAATGTGTGTGTGTGTGTGTGTGTGACTGCGATGGGTTGGCATTCCATGCAGGGTTTGTAGGCGCCTGAATGCCCACAGACTCTGAGGTAGGCACTACTCCCGCTGACCCGAGGGAAGAGTCTTATAAACCGGAGAAAATGAATGAATGAATGTCGGGTAGACATTAGTCTATATCTATATATCGTATCGGATACCTCCTATAATATATATACCGATATATATATTAAAAATATCACCATATATATTTTATCATTAGAATAATCTGTCCTTGTCTCAAATCTCCCTTACTTTTCCTAAAAAATTAAGATAGACATAGATATATATAGGGACATATATATATATCTATATATATATATATAGATATTCCCCTCCACTTCACATTCATCGTTTAAATAGGGGTAAACTCCGCCCACAAACACTAAGCTAGATATTGCCAACGACAATTTTCTTTTTATTTTAACAACAACACACAATGAATAGGTTTCTTATTATTGTACTACACAATATATTATAAATAATATATATGAGTAAATTAATATAAATCTGTAGCGCTTGAGTTCACGGCATCGCAATACGATGATTCTCCATGATTCCGAATTTCTTCCGTTTATTATTTTATAATAATTTAGCATAAAACTTAAATGCCTTTTTCTTTTTACCTCATGAAAATATTTGTCTTGTTTACTGTGCCTTTGCGGTTTAGTCTGCAGTTGATTAGTGTTACGATCTGGAGCATGGGAATTTGGTTTATATGCTTCCATCTGCCTCTTTATGGGATTTCTAACGCTTATGTGAACTGCACATGTGTTTATATACTATAAGTAGTGCTACGATTTTTAGGCTGTGATTTTTCATGCTTTGTAAACATGCTTTTCTAGGTTTTATCTTAAGATGCATTTATTACCCTGTTAATTACCATAATTGTTCAGTTAGAATCTATTTATTTATTTATTTGTTTATGATACCGTATACATCACAGACATTTTAACATCTAACATTATTACACACTGACTGGATTAGAATTATGGCTTTATGTAAATATAGTAAATATGGACAAAAGTCTTAGGCGCATGACACATGTGTTCTTCCCATTAATTGTGTCCCATTATTGGACAGGATGTCTTTGGATGCACTCGTGTTATATTTTCCCCTTAATTTTATTAAGGGCCTTGCTCAAGGGCCCGTCCACCGGGACCTGAACCTGCAACCATCCGGTTTCCATCTGGTTCATCCACCGAACTTCATGCCCCGTAACTTCTCTATTGCTATAAATGTAAATTATATTGGTATGTGTTTTTCAAACAAGCTATTCGATATTGAGGCCCCTCTTTAAGTTAAATCCCATTTTTTGTCATGCTGGAACAGAAAATATAATGCTAGTGCATCCAAAGATAGACTTTACATGGGCATTTATTTACATTTACAGTAACTGGGAAGTTATGTGGCATGAAACTCAGATGAAGCAGGTTCGGGGCCTGGTGGATGGGCCCCTGAGCAAGGCCCTTAACCCTCTTAACTGCTCAGTTATAAGATAAGATTGTCTGCAAAAAAGCAAAAATACACGGAGCCTCTGTGGCGAGCAATAACAGGACGCAGAAGAAGACAAAGAGCAGCTACGGTGTTAAGGGACTACCAGGGTCCCCCGTTTGTCACTTTGGTGTGTGTGGCTGGATTTCAACCGTGAAGTAGATCAAAAATGCTTTAAAAATTGTGACATTAATGCATTAATTTCTATGCATTAAAAACATTTTTGTCATTACTGAATGTTAGCCTGAAGTTTCCCTGCGATCTGTACACACACACACACACACACCTGATCCAGCGCATACGGGGACATTTTAGTTTTGTCTCCTTATTGAGCCGGTGTGCTGGAGGTGTGAGCTGAAACACCGCTGTCCTTCTGTGTGAGCGTTCCTTTGTGCCGAGTCTGAAAACAAATACTCCCTAACTGAATATTTCACTCCAAAAAACACCACAAACCTACCGCACCCAGACTCCCCGTTTTCTGCCACCAGAGACGGCCTCACAGCCTCCATGTAATTCTCAATTACAAGGGCACACAAACTCGCCACCGCCCCCCCCATACGCCCCCCTCCAGGAGCTTTGCATCTGGCACTCTGTGCCTGCCCTGTGCCCCCCTCCCCCCCCCCCCCTCCCCCCCCCCGTGTGGGCTATGGCCGCTGCAAACCTCTCCAACAATGCATACCGGCTGACTCTCTTTGCCCAAAGACTGTCTCCGGCCGCCCCCCGCGTATCAACCCTATTATTGTTATTTTGTATTAAGAAACACCATGCTTTTATTTTGGTCCTATCCATGTGTGCTTTGTGGCCCTCTCCGGCGTTGTTCCCATTCGCTTCCACTTCACTCGAATATCTAGCTGCCCATCGCTTACCAATCTTCCAACTATCACCAGTGCCGAAACCCACCCTTTCCCTCGAGGGAAGAACCTAGGCATGCAACAAGTGCTGGACCAGACTCTAACGGATCTGAACAATTATAAATGTGCGCCAGGAACAAACCAATTCATTTAAATCTCTTTTCCCTTTTTCTTTTCCCCCCCCCAAAAACAAAAACAAGAGTTTTACATGGCATAGAGCTTTCCAACGGAGGCCCCCACCAGGCAGCACACCATGCCTATCATTCTAGTTACTCCCTACCAGAGCGACCCGCCGCCTACCCCAGCCCGCCTTCTTAGTCAGCTTTTAGCCCCCCTTAACTAGCCCACCCTCCCCCGAGATGGCACACACCTTCTGGACACACTTTCTTCTCATACCTTCTTTTTTCTAGATAGACTTTCTGTGGTATATCTTTCTCAGATACACGGCCATTTAATGAAGCTTTATTAGCTGTTATAGATTCCGCACTGCATCTATCAGTAGACAGTAGATCCGACGCACGCTACTTAATCACTAATAAGCGTTTACTCGTCTATTAACAACAATGCTATAACTACTCCTCTCCCACATCCCCTGTGCTTCCATCATTCCAGTGCGTCACTTGACCAAAATATATCCAAAATCCACAGAGCGACTCAGTGCTTTGTATTATAGAGCGTCCACTATATAGATTGCGGTTTATGTTTCGTTAATACAGACTGATTTCACGCGTGTAAACAAAGCACGGTATTATAATTAATAACGGATGCATGTCAAAACGACCACATGCGTAGTTTTATCGCATCTCCTGCTCATGCACAAATTCACATGTGGGCATTTCTGCTCCTGAATTCATGCGCAATGTGCAAAAGATTCGCCAGAGAACTGGGTTTGTTCGTTTTATAATTCCTAGAACACGACAGGGTCAGAAATTCCTCCCAAGAGATGACGCAATCGCATGTTTACAGATGTGAAGTCAGTCTGCTCATAGATGCACCAAAAGAAATGAGATAAAATCTGATTCAAATCACAAATGAGTTTTATGAAAAAATTTGTTTTGTTCTCCTGAATGTGGATGAGCTCGTTGAGTTCTCAATGTAAAGAATGATGAAAAAAAAAAAAAGTTTGTAGAATTATTGGTAGGAATGTGATTGATGTCTAAATCAAGTTAAAGCCTCTTTTTTTAAAGCGCCACCTAACTATGCAATCGTGTAAGCTCTTTGTTAAAGACGATTAAAATGTTGAATACAAATTCTGCCTCTGTGCTCTTTTATTTATATATAATATATATATATATATATATATATATAATATATATATATATATATAGATATATATAGATATATATATATATATATATATATATATAATATATATATATATTCTCTCTATGTCTCTCTCTCTCTCTCTCTCTCTCTCTCATAATAGTATATATATATCTTATATTATAGCTATTCATTCATTCATTCATCTTCTACCGCTATATCCGATCTTCTCGGATCACGGGGAGCCTGTGCCTATCTCAGGCGTCTATGGGCATTAAGGCAGGATACACCCTGGATGGAATGCCAACCCATCGCAGGGCACACATACACACACTTCACATTCACACACACATTCATACATTAGGGACAAATTTTCCAAGGTGCCAATCAACCTACCGTGCATGTTTTTGGACCGGGAGGAAACCGGAGAACCCGGGGAGAAAAAAAACCCCCTGAGGCACGGGGGAGAACATGCAAACTCCACACACACATGGCCGAGACGGGAATCCAAACCCGGACCCTGGCGGTGTGAGGCGAACGTGCTAACCACTAAGCCACCATGCCCCCGTATTATATATATAATATATATATAGTATATATATATATATATATATATATATATATATATACTGATGCATGTCAAAACGACCACATCATAGTTTTATCGCATCTCCTGCTCATTGTCCCAACTGTATGAATGTGTGTGTGTGTGTGAATGTGAGCGTGTGTGCCCTGCGATGGGTTGGTGCATTCCATCCAGGGTGTATTCTGCCTTAATGCCCATAGACGCCTGGACAGATATATTATGGTAGTATAATATATATTAAATAATATATATCTATATATATATAATTTTTTCATTACAGAAATAAAGGTATAATGTATAAAAGAAAGTATAAGTTTATTGGCTATAGGTTTCATTCATTCATTCATCTTCTACCGCTTTATCCGATCTTCCCTCGGGTCACGGGGAGTCTGTGTCTATCTCAGGCGTCTATGGGCATTAAGGCAGGATACACCCTGGAATGGAATGCCAACCCAGCGCAGGAGCACCACATCAGGACAAGCAACAACCACAGGGTTCTTACACATTCCACCCTTAGGATCAAGTTTTCAAGGTGCCATTCAACCCACCGTAGCATTCGTTTTTGGACTCGGGGAGGAAACGGGAGAACATCCCCCTGAGGCACGGGAGACATGCACAATTACACACACACTTGTGCGAGACGGAAAATCAACCCGGATCCTAGAGGTGGTGAGAACCACTCGTGCGTGCCGGCGAACCCCCCCCCCCCCCCCCTAACGGTGTTGTCCCTTAAAACTTTAACTGTAATATCCCTAATAAGCGAGCCAGTGACTCACGCTACACTCCAAACTCTGTGAGATGGCATGAAGAAGGAACGTTGAAGTGAAAAGGACTTGAAACCCATATTCAATTTATTCATTGCTTGAGGTGTTGTACTGTTCAGCACTTGAATGCAGAGCTTTAATGCAATCTGTAGCCATTGTAGTAAAGTGCTGATATTAATTACACTCTGAATCCATCCTCAGAGTTCTTGAGTTGCTCAGTAACTTGATGGATCTTTAGGCTGTTGTTGATGTAGAACCATCTCCAGCTGTCTCCAATGGAAAATAACTTCATCTAGTGGGAGGGGATCAGGACATCGGGGCATCGTTAAACTCAACAGAGAAAGAGAGTGAGAAGAAGAGAAGGAAAGAAGAGGGGTGACAGGGGGAAAGAGAAATAAGAATTGTTATCATTAGCATTGTTTTATAAATATTTAAAGACACTACAGTGGGAAAGCTGCCTTGGGACAACGTCCAATGTTATACAAATAAATAGAATTTAATTGCACTCATTGCTCAATGTACATGATTCACAGCAGTGCTATTACTGTTTACTGTCTGTTATAACAGACTTTAAAAATCATGAGTGGTACAATGTTCAAACATTCAAAACAGCAGGATTAACATATAGAGAGAGAGAGAGAGAGAGTGTGTTGGTGTGTGTGGTGTGTGTGTGTGTGTGTGGGTGTGTGTGTGTGTGTTGTGTGCTTCACATCAGGGCAGCTGTTGGTTTTAAAAATAAGAGCAAAAAAGACAAATGGTGATATTACGTAAAGTGTAATTTATTGGTTCTTTTTATGTGTTTCGTCTGTTTTTCCTCCTGTTTAATTTATAAGTAAGAGATCAAATCATTTATAAAATCAGGTCATAATAAATAAATAAATAAAAACAGCTATCTAGCTGAAGAAACAAAAACCACACAAAAACGTGTGACCAAACAACTTTATACTTGTATTTTAAGCAACAACGGAGTTAAACAAATATTTTAAAAGCAAGTATGCAAAATAAATATACATACTTTAAAATCAAGTCTGAAAAATAAGTACGCATTCTTTCAATCAAGTATCAAAATAAACAGCATGCTTTAAATACATCTGAAAAATAAGTACGCCTTCTTTAAATCACGTATGCTACTCAACATGCATGCCTTAAAATCAAGTATGCAAAATAAACATGCATGCTTTAACACCAAGTAGAAAATAAGTATGCATGCTTTCTAAATCAGGTTGGTTGCTTCAAAATCTATACTTTACATGATTTGAAATAAATCAAGTACGTAAAATAGGTATGCATGCTTTAAAACCAAGTATGCAAAATAAACATGCATGCTTTAAAATCAAGTCTGAAAAATAAGTACGCATTCTTTAAAATCAAGTATCAAAATAAACATGCATGCTTTAAAATCAAGTCTGAAAAATAAGTACGCATTCTTTAAAATCAAGTATGCAAAATAAACATGCATGCTTTAAAATCAAGTCTGAAAATAAACGCATTCTTTAAAATCAAGTCTGAAAATAAACGCATTCTTAAAATCAAGTATGCAAAATAAACATGCATGCCTTAAAATCAAGTCTGAAAAATAAGTATGCATGCTTTAACACCAAGTATGCAAAATAAGTATGAATACTTGTATGTATATTTTAAAAGAATGAAGAATGCAAAATGAGTATGCACTAATATTTATTTCAGTGTATATCACAGTCTTTGAAGCCCCGGCTCATCGGGTCAGTTCAGGTTTGTAAATGGAGGGGAGAAGAAGTGCACACTGCAGGGCGAGGGAGCGGTTTGTGTGTTTGGAACAAGGCCCAGTTACTGCTGGCGTGGTGTGTTGTGTCGTGTGTGTGTGTGTGTGTCTGAAGGGGGGGGGAACCCGGAAGTGCGAGGCAATCATCGGACACTGACAAACGCCTAGGAGTGCATGCCTTGCTGCGAGGGGAAAAACCAAATCTAAACAATATCCACATTCCAAGGTTGGCGAATGTCACACACCGGGATTACGGTGGAATCAGGCGAGTGAAGCAGTGGTGTTCAGCGCGCTCTGGGCGGTCGCGTGGTTTTTTCGTGTGGTACGATCAGCTGTAAAATTGCATTTCTCGCCCCCTGCATGGTGCGCGCTTTGTTCTCGGGAAGCGGCTGACCATGTTTGCGTGCAGACGTCGACACTTTTTAAACACCTCCTCACACTAGCCTGTGCGATCCGAGGATGGCGGTGGTTTTGTGGGTTATTCGGGTCGCGCTTTTATTGCCTCCCGCCTGCGTTCGCTCTTTAAAGGGCACCAGCGCCAGATATACACTGAGAGTATCATCCGATCGAGGGTGATCCGATCACAACACACACACACACACAACACCCCCCTCCCCCTCCTCTCTCCACCAGATCTCCACCAGATCTCCATGCGCCCGGTCAGATCATCAGGTGGTCCACATGGAGCTCCGCAGATCGTGCAAACCATTTCAATCCCTAATCTCAGAGCGTTCTGTCCTCTTTTGCCTTTTTTTCCCTCCTTAGATAAATCTGCATGAGGTGTGATTGTGTTACACTCACTTTAATACATGCATTTATGATCCCGGATCAGTGTCCCGGATGTGCAAACACACACACACACCACAGACACACACACACACACAAAAGCATCATAAATGCATGTATTAAAGTGACATGCAGTCACGACTCTTTCTGTCATTATCTTTACATTTTACATTTGCACATATGTACATAACATTTGACAGCATTCGCATTCATCCAGAGCGTCTTACAAGTGAGCAATTAAGGGCCTTGATCAAGGGCCCGCTGTGGCAGAGTTTGTTTGAGGGATGGGATATTGAACTGAGATCACCCGAAGTAACATTACATCATGGATGACATATTAAAAACTTAATACACAGTATTACTTTTTATTAGGGGTTGTATTATTATATTGATATATGTGGGGCCACGGTTGGGTAGTGGTTGCAGTTCGCCTCACACCGCACCAGGGTCCGCGGTTCGTTCCGTCCCTCGGCAAGTGGTGTGGAGTTGTGCATGTTATCACGTGCTCAGGGGGTTTTACTCGCGGTTATACGGTTTCCTCCAGGTCAAAAACATGCACGGTAGGTGATTGGAAATATTGGAAGATTGTCCCTCACCCCGTGTGCGCGGTGTGTGTGTGTGTGTGGCCAAGAGACCACCACCCCCCCGCCCAATGGACTTGCACCGAAGAACATTCCTCGGGTGTATCCTAGCATTAAGAACCATAGAACGCCTGAGATAGGAAAAGGCTCCCGTGGACCCGAGGAAAGATTCGCGCTATTTTAGCCGCGGTAGGAAGAATAAACTAAACTAGACAGGCAACTATAATGGCCAAAAGTATCCATATAAGTTGATTGCATTCATATGTCCCAAAAAAAATATATATATTATAGGTATATTATATATATTTGAGTATTGTTGGGTCTCATGGCGTGTTGTAATTAAAGCCTGAGTGGTACATATAACATAACTTAGGATTTCCCTTTTTTAATCTGTCTTAAATTGGACCCCTTATACATATTCGTCTTTAACGTTTGATGATATTGAAATGGGTCCATGAAAAACCAAACCTGTTTTCCCTCATCGGTTTCTTGCTAATCTTTTATTGATTCACATGTGAACATTTGGACGGTTATTTATGGTGTAAATAGGCCAAGTGAATCAAGATCAGTCTAAATTTAAAACACCCTATGGACCTGTGCCTTCAGGCCCAAAAAGAAAAAAGGGTTTTTGATGTTAATGTTCATATTAGGACTAGTCATTAATTAGCACATTGTAACAGGAGGAATGCTGTGTGTGTGTGTCTGGTTGTGTGTGTGTGTGTGTGTGTGTGTTGACCCACTCATTTTGAAATGATAATTTGTCCGTGTTCAGTGCCTTTTCTGGTCCTGCCCTCCTGTTATCCTCCCTGGTTTGGTTCATAGCCGTGAAAGCGAGCAGCGCTGACGATGCCAAGGTCCAGAAAGGTCTGCTGATATTCGGAGTCGTGTTCTCCGTCCTTCTTCAGGAAGTTTTCCGATACGCTTACTACAGACTTCTCAGGTCAGAGTCCTTTTCTCCTTGCACTGTACACTTGGACTGGGACAACTGGACCAATGTCCATATCTCATATCTATACCCATCCCTTTTCTGTCATGTATTATGGGTGTGTGTGTGTGATGTTTATGTTATTTACATACATAAAACAGCCGAGCTGAGTAGCCATACACAAACACCGCTCGAGGAAGTGAAGTGTCTGCACAGAGTTCCTGTTAACGAACAGCCAGGGAACGCGATGACGAGGTGGCGGGTTATCAGCGTTTTTTTTATGACCGTGACAAAGGTTTATGTAGAGATGGCATTCTGGGTAACGCATCAGAGGCGCCGTGGTCTCACTGATTTTTATTCAGGGAGTTGCAGTACACTTGGCAAAGCTCCAGTAGGACGTCCTCATATGTGGCTTCTTCCCAGCAGCATGAATCAGTTTCGTGTTGCATGTGATCTGCTTTTATCACTTCCTCTTTAATGCTTTTTAATTCTGTATATGGGACTATATATATATATATAATATATATATATAATAGATATATATATATATATATAGAAAATGTGTGTGTGATATTTTGTGTGTGGTATATAATATAAATATATATATATATGTGTGTCTGTGTCTGTGTGTGTGTATGTATGTGTGTGAGAGAGAGAGAGAGAGAGAGTAGAGAGAGAGAGAGGACGAGAGAGAGAGAGAGAGGTATGAGAGAGAGAGAGAGAGCGACACCCACACAAGAGATGATATGATTTATTATTTATGATATATATATATATATATGTATATTAATATAGGTGTGTGTGGGTATGGTATATATATATAGCATTATAATATATATATGGATATGATATATTATATATATATATATATTGATATATATATATATATATAACTATTTTATTGACAATATATTTCATGCAAAATGAAAGTCAGGCAGGGAAACAGTTACGACCAGTGAAAAGCTACAGAATATGTGTAATACAAGGATCAATGTGACCCCCCAGGTCGGGCTCTCATACAGGCCGAACCCTGCACTCTGACCCCAGTTTCCGCACCCCCATCGCTGGTATACGCAAAGGGAAGAGAAGAAATTTACATGCGGACTCCTTTTTTTCATGTTGTTATCATTAGTTATTATATGAGGGATTGTTATAAAAAGTTATCTATAATATAGAATAGATATCTTATATATATATATATATATATAATATAATAGGATTTGGAAATTTCATGGGGAGGCAAGATTGAGGAGCTGCACTTCTCAGTAAGGGGAGCGGGTTGGACTTTTTGGGAAAAGGACGATTGAAACGGGAACAAAAGGAGGAGGTCAAATGATCAGTTACACTTCCAACAAAAGCAAACCTGATATTTGTGTTGTGTGTGTGGGTGTGTGTGTATGTATGAGTGTTGTGTGTGGATGTGTTTGTGTGTGTGGGGGTGTGGTGTGTGTGTGTGGGCGTGCTACGTTGTTCCCTGTGAAGAGAGTCAAACATGAGTAGGGAGTAAACGATTCGGATCAGGAAATCAACGTTTTGTTTGTTGGTGTGTGGTGTGTGTGTGTGTGGTGTGTCTGTGTGTGGGGTATGTGTGAGCGTCACCTTTAGGAGGGCTCAATGAAGGCCTGGGGGCTATTAGCATCGAAGAAACTTCACCCATTTCCGGTCGCCAAATGGATACGGTAAGAGAAGATATGATTATTCAGCGTTCATTACGGTGTTTATATTGGAAGATCAGTGAATGTGAACGAAGTTCTAGCTCGTGTGTGTGTGGTGTGTGTGTGTGTTGTGTGAGAAAGTCAAATTATTTGTGATTAGAGCGATTTTATTTATGATTTAAAAAGATATTATTTTCCGGATATTCAGATTAGATTGTGTGATTACGGGTGATTTGCCTGCACTGTAAATTGTGTGTGGTGTGTGTGTTGTGTGTGTGTGTGTGTGTGTGTGTGTGAATTGGTGTGTGTGCAGTGGCAGGGATAGCTTTGGGATAATGAGCGGTGCTTTCTCCATGATCAACATCCTGTCCGACTCTCTGGGCCCAGGCACTGTGGGCATCTTCGGAGACTCTCAGTACTATTTTATCACCTCAGGTTAGTTGTTTGTTTGTTTGTTGTTTGTTTGTTTTGTTGTTTGTTTTTTTCAAAGAGAAAAATAAATCCTTTTTCTATCCTCATTATTAAAACTGTGGTCACATTGGTTGGTTTTGTGATTCCTAACGATTTGAAAAGGCTTTTTATTTATTGTTTTTTTGTTTTTGTTTACCTTTTTTTTTTTAGTTGAATTGGAAAAATTAATAAAGTACAACTTTTTGCGTAAACTGGTTTTTTTAAAAAAAATTTAAACTCCGTAATTATCTGTGTTTACAATAAAAAAACAAATTCAAAATAGTGACATGCTTTGCATTCTTAGAGAGCTTGAGTTCAGAAAAATCTTCATACTGGTGATATGTATAAGACTTACGTTGTCAAAAGTATTTGCACCCCTGACGTTTCATTAATCCGATTTATATAATATATATAATAATATAATAATAATAATATATAATAATAATTAAGGTGTGTGTTATTGTGTTGTGTCGGTGTTGGGTTTCTGGTGAACTGGTGACTTTTTGTTATTTATTTAGTTTTTATTTACAGCGTTGATGGACTCTGGCCGTTAACGCTGCTGACTTTTTGTATTTATGATTATGGTATGTAATTTTATTTATTTTATTATTTATTGTCAGCGGCTGGTGATTTATTTATTTTACAGCGGTGATGAATTGGCCGTAAACTGCTGACTTTATTTATTTATTATTTATTATTTTACAGCGGTGATGACTCTGGCCGTAAACTGCTGACTTATTTAGTTATTTATTTTATTTATTTTTTATTTATTTATTTTACACGTGATGACTCTGGCCGTAACGGATTGACTGCACACTTTATGGGGCGTGTGTTTTTCGAGGGCTGTGAGAAGCGCCGCTGGTGGGTCATCGTTCTGGTGGTGTGTCTCCATCTGGTGGTCTCCAGTCTGGTAAGCAGCCAAGCTGTCACATGACACTCAGCCACGGGTCCGGTGATAAGTCAAGTCAATGCCCTCTCCTGGAACACTAGATTTATGATTATTTTAACATATTTGAACTGCTTGTTTGTTTGTTTGTACTCCTGGTTTGTTAGTTTCCATTTGCTGATTGATATTTTAACATTTAAAGCGTCAAAACCTTGAAACATTTGAACATTCATTCATTCATCTTCTTCTACCAAGCCCGTGAACCCCGCTTAAATCCGATCTTCCCTCGGGTCACGGGGAGCCTGTGCCTATCTCAGGCGTCTATGGGCATTAAGGCAGGTAAGGCAGGAAACCCCCCCCTGGATGGAATGCCAACCCATCGATGGCAGCTAGGGACCAATTGTTCAAGGTGCCAATCAACCTACCGTGAAATGTTTTTGGACCGGGGGAGGAAACAAGAGAACCCAGAGAAAAACCCCCTGAAACACGAGGAGAAAATAGGAAAACTGAAATCAATAACAAATTACCAAAGGGGAATGAGAACGTGAGGAAGAAACAAACAGGAACAAGGGACGCCCGGATGTTGGAGGTGCCTGGTTGGTGTGAAGCGAAAGTGCTAACCACTAAACCACCATGTGCCACTCCAAAAAATATAAACCTAATAATAATAGTATACAGTTATTAAGATTTTAATGTTAATGCGGGTGATCTCAGTTCAAATCCCATCCCTAACAAGCTGCAAAGCGGAATGAACCCGGACCCTGGCGGTGTGAGGCGAACATGCTAACCACTAAGCCACCGTGCCCTCACGTTTGAACATTTCAAGCATCAAAGCTACTCTGTAGCATCATCAGTATCCACTAGGGGGAGACAGAGCTCAAGATTCGCACATCCAATTGAGTGAATACTCCTGCACATGTACTTTACAGCCCAATGAGCAGAGGGGAGGTAAGGGTCTTGTGGTGGTGGTGGGGTTTGAACCCCTGACCTTCCTATCAGTCAGTAACTCACCACTTTAACCAGTGAGCCTTCATTTCCTGTCACGTTTTTGCTCTTACACCATTTTTTCTTGGAGGGCGAAAACCAGCTATTTTTGGTGTTTAGTGGTTAGCGGCGTTCGCCGCACATCTCCAGGGTCCTGGTTCGCTTCCGTCTAGCATGTTTTGGAGTTTGCCTGTTCTCCCCGTGCATCAGGGGTTTTTCTCCAGGTTCTCCGGTTTTTACAAAAACACGCACGGTAGGGGGGGCGAGAGTGAGTGCACCGGTGAACTTGTTCCCAGGTAGAATGTGGTGTGGTGGTGGTGTGTGTGTGGTGTGATGGTGGCATGGGCCATCCAGGTGTATCTGCCTATGCCCATAGACGCTGAGATAGCCACAGACTCTAAAAAGTGGTCACAAAATATAATACAATCTCGTGAAAGCCATAGAGTATTTAATGTCGTTGTTGAAACACCATATCGATCACACAATCTTTTTGCAAGAGATAATCAAATATCTCCAGAAAAAGTTCAGTAAGATCAAAATCTGTGCATTTCAATGTCTGTCCATAGAAACTTCATTTACATAAACAAAAATAAAATGCCATGCAGTCTCACAACTGATCTGATCAGATACATCTTATTCCTGCGACATCCACATGTTTACTTCTAAGATCCGTGTTTATTTCTAAAAGATATACTAAGATGGTCAACGATCCCTTTCTGACTCCCAAAGCACAGGCGGACGCTTTCTTTCTAATCCTACTCCGCGTAACCTATGCTTTGAATATTTTATCTACATAAATAGGCGCGATTAGTATATGGCTGATACGGAAGGGCCCGTACAACATACTGTCTCAACAGATTGAAGATTATAAGCAATTAGGAATAAACCGGCTCTTCAATCATCCTGTCTAGCCAAACAGATGCCCGTGTTTGTCCGCGATTCCGAAGTGCTGCTTGTTTTTCCTCTGTAAGTGCAGGAGATTGTGGCTTTACTAATGTATTTCTGTTTGGGCTTTTCAAAATTCTTCAAAAAATTATTATTCCTTGTTAATGCTGGTTGAAGGGTTTTCAGTGCGGATCTCATAAAGACAGAAGTTTTGGATTCGTTTTTATATATGTATATATATATATAGGATGTATATGTATATGTGTATGATATATAATGTGTAATATGTATATATATATATATATATATATATATATATATATATATATGTGTGTGTGTGTGTGTGTGTATGTATGTATTAAATTAAACGTGTCTATATAATATAAATATATATATAGATATATATATATATATACATACATACATACATCCACAACACACACACACACACATATTATATATACTATATATATATACATATACACACACACACACACACACTATATATATATATATATACATATATGTATATATATATATATATATATATACACATACACACACACAACTATATTATATATATATATATATGTATAGATATATAATATATCTGTATATATATATATATATGTATATATATATACATATATATGTATATATATACATTAGAACAGTTGTCAGTCCCTGACAAAAGTCTTGTCGCTTATCTATTTTGTAGAAACACCTGCTATTAACCTTGCTATTATTGACTTTTAATTAATCAATCTGGTGTTAGAAATAGCTCGTATGAACAGCTAAAACCCTCCCAAATGATGTTTAATGCACTGAAATAAATTAGTTTCACTGAAAAAAGATTTATCATTTAATCAAAACAGAAAGGTCAAATTTTGGCAAGACACAAAAGTTTTGTCGCCTATACAGAAATTGCACAAATTTACTGCAAATACAAAAATATGTCAGCAAATCAAGTAGTGGTGCTGTGAGATCCAAATATAATATCTTGTATGACTTCCATGAGCTTGAAGGACTGCATCCATGCGGTTTGGAAAGGATTCATACAACTTATTGATGAAGACATCAGGAATAGCAAAGAAAGCAGTCTTGCAAGCCTCCCAGAGTTCATCAATATTTTTGGTTTAGTCTTCCATGCTTCCTCTTTCATCCTACCCCACATATGCTCAATGATGTTCAAGTCTGGTGAATGGGCTGGCCAATCCTGGAGCATCTTGATCTTCTTCGCCCTGAGGAACTTGGATGTGGAGATGGAAGTATGCGATGGAACACCATCCTTCTGCAGAATTTGGCCTCTTTTATGGTTGGGAATATAAGAGGTAGCCAAGATTTCTTGGTATTTTAGACTATTGATGTGGCCTTCCACCCTGCAGATCTCTCGTACACCCCCATACTGGATGTAACTCCAGACCATGATTTTTCCGCCACCAAACTTCACTGTTTTCTGGGTGAATCTCGGATCCATGCGGGATCCAGTAGGTCTCCTGCAATATTTGCGGCGACTTTGGTGTAATTCAACAGAAGATTCATCTGAAAAATCCACCTTCTGCCACTTTTCCAGCGTCCATCCTTTTAGCAGGCTGTGGGCCTTGGCAAATGCCACACCTTTTTCAATCGTCTTTTGTTTAGTGCTGGCTTCTGGGCACTGATTCGACCATGGAGGCCATTTCGAGATAGAATCCGACAAACGGTTCTGGTTGACACGGGGACTTCAGGCGACCAGGTCTCGTGGAGCTCTGCTGCAATGGAAAATGGGCTGGCCTTGGATTTTAAAGCCAACAAACGGTCCTCTCGAGCAGCTGTCTTGCGGGGTCTGCCTGACCTGGTCTTGTCAAAAACGTCTCCAGTCTCTTCAAATCTTTTTTTATCCTCTGTACTTGACGCTGAGGCACATTGAAGGTGTCTGCCACATCAGAAGTGGATCTGGTCTTCAGCCTCTTGATAATCACCACTTTAGTCTCAGGGTGAATCTTAGGCATGTTTGCAGAGGTCTAGTTGCCGTTGAGGTGAAGGTCTAGTGTACTGGGGTTCTTTTTATACACAACTGAGACCTAATTGATCCATTATTAGTCACAGGTGAAGCTCATATGACAAGGCGACAACACTTATGTCTGCAAAAATGGACTCAATGGGCTTTACCAAGCTGTGAATATTAGAATACTTTTTGACAGTTTCGTTTTGCACGGAAACATTATTACAAAAGCTGTTGGGATAAAAATGAGCCATTTCTTGTAAAAAAATTTGGATTAGAAATATATTTCAGCGGCACTTCAGGTCAATTTGTACACAAGCGACAAGACTTTTGTCAGAGACTGTTTATGTATGTATGTATGTATATATAATATATATTATATATATATATATATAATATCTATATATATATATATATATATATATATAAGATAATATATATATCTAGACACACACACACACAGACACACACACACACACTATATATATACATATATGTATATA
>JACRUU010000009.1:2481045-2498545 GCA_030449085.1 Kryptopterus vitreolus | reverse complement strand
GTCGCAACAGCCGTCTGTTCTGAGGACGGCTCCTGGGGTCGAACTCGAACCCCCACCAACAGGGGCTGCCTTACGGGTTACTACGACTCTCCGATCACAATCGGTGTAAATTCCTCGACATCTTTACACGCAAGTCGGAATCCACGCTTATAACGAATTTCTTTTGATCGCAAGCATTTCAGTGTAGTATTTTACATACAAACGTAGTGTACGTTTTTTTTCCTTTATAAGCATTAAATCACAAATCATTTGCTTTGTGTTACTTTTTGGTGTGATGTAAATATTAAGGATACAAACAAAAGGACTGGGGCCAGACTGGGGCTTTTCTTATAGTCTGGATTTTGTCCCGATTAAAAGTAAACGTAAATTTACGACGATGTCATGTCGTGTCACGTCTCATACACTTCATGGGCAAAAGTATTGGGACACCTGGCTTTCCAGGCCATACGTGGTTCTTATCGCAAATGTATACGGTGTCTTTGGAGGATTCTGCACTGAATTTGTCCCGTCCCAAACCTGCTCCAGCATGACGATGCCCCCTGTGCACTAGAACAACTCCTTTAAGATTAATTTACATGGGTTGGAGTGAAAGATCTCCATGGAACGCCATTGAAGTTGAACCCTGACCTACATCAGTACCAGGATTTACTAACACACACACAAATCTCTAATCGTGGATAAAAGAAAAAGCATATATATAAATATGTATGTGTGTGTGTGTGTATATATATATATATAAATATAATATACTATAATATATTTATATATATATAGATATATATATATATACACACACACCCTAATATATATTATATATATATAGTATATATATAATAGATATATATTAATGTATATCATATATATAATATTATGTGTATAACTATCTATATATATAGTGTATATATTTCTAAAGGTTCGCAAACTGTTATTAATGTTAATGATAATTAGCCCATGAATCCAGACTTCAAAGCCAAACCAATGTGATTGGTCCAACACTGTCTGACCCCGAGACGTTTCATCTGTTAATACGCCCCCAATACGCTTTTCACGCCGATGTCCATTTGACAAATTCAGCGCCCGTTAATTTGCCGAACGCGGACACAAATCGTCCATCCGATCAGTCTCTCAGAAGCAGGCAGACGCCGAGCGACACGTCGAATACTCAATCTACTGTATATATGCTAAATATGCAGAATGAATTTTTGTACATTTGTAAAAAGAACGTTCTTGCAATAAGCTGATGACTCTGCCCTTTCTAATATCACTGGAACATGACACATGTAGCAGCAAAGTCCACCATTTTTTCTTTTCCCTACTAACAGACTGTCGAGAGCTTCATTTGTACGACCTTTTTATTCTCTGTATAACTGGGTATAAATTTGTTCCCGTGAAAAAAAAAAAAACAAGCAATATAACGGCTCTTTCTAACGCTTGCTTTCGACCGCTTCAAAACACTGGTGCTGTCTTGTGTTCCTTCAGGAGACCTTCTATCTTAAACCCACGTTGTGTTTTTTTTTGTATTTCCATGAATGTTTCCCTTCTCTCATGGATGATATATTATTTGCAGTGCAATTTATTTTATTATTATTATTATTGTAACTCTTCTCTTCCCCTCCTTTCAACGCCTGATAGTTGGCTCTAACTTTCACTCTGTGTAACATACCGCCAAAAGCTGCGTGCGTGCTTTGAGATTATACGTCTGGCGAAACTGTTTGACTTTCATCACCTAGACCGCAACTCACTTTTAAGCAACGTCATAATCAAACGTCCTTTCATTCAATCACATTACCGTTGTAAAGATACGATAGAAATCTGTTCCTGTGTACTGATTTTTATTTTTTCTTTTTTAAAAATGACCATTTATTCATGACCATATTCTTGGTCATGAGCGGATGTTATTTTCTTATTCGTTTTTTATTTTGGGGCAGCAAAAAAAAAAAATATATATATATATATATATAATATATAATTATAACCAATTTTATGTTGTATAACTATAATAACAAGATATTACTTCATTATGTATAATGGACAGTGTGTATGGTGTATGATGTGTGTATATATATATATATTATACTTATCTATATAATAAATATATATATATAATATGATTGTTTTTTTTGTTCCCCCCCCCCCCAGTGCCCGCCTATACGCCCCCCCCCCCCTTACTTGTCGAACAGCTCTGTCCTACAGCAGTACAGCCTTCGTCTCAGGACTCACTGTGTGATTTAAAAACAAGCAAACCAGATGCTCTGGACTCGTCTTTGAGGCATGGCTGGATTATTTTTTAATTAAAAAAAAAAAATGTTTAAATAGCTACCAAAAACATATCATCTCTCCGGGCATTTCTCTGTGCTGAATTAACAACCATACCTTCAGTATGCACCAGGTTCTGCAAATGAATGTGTTTTCTCTCGTGCTTTTATATTCCTTTATCTGCTCGCTTTTAAGACCACGATAAGCGACTTTGTTTGAACGTTGTAAATGACCTTTTTTAAAAAAAAAAAAGCAGATTAAAAATTTTTTTGTAAGTGATACCTGGGACAATGCTGATTTCATCTGTACCGGGGTGTTGGATAATAATTTCCATGCTGAATATGTATATATATATTTTTAATGGAAATATATCCCTTTAAACAAATACATTATACATTGTAAAAGCATGAGGGGGAAAAGGAGATGCAACGATATATGTAGGACGGAGGTCTTCAAACCCACTCTCACAATTTATACATCATTCTGATCAAAGCCAGAGACATATTTGACTCATTCAGAAACTTTTCGACGTAAAAATTCGCCCCCCAGCAGAATGACGCAATGAACACAAAGAGAGACGTTTATTCATGCAAGTGAATATCAAAAATATTTTATTCGGTAAATAATAACGCTCTTGAAAGGTATAGCTCATGCCTGTAAGGCGCACAACATTTACATTACATTTACGCCATTTGGAAGACGCCCTTATCCAGAGTCGACTGAATCTGAGGGCTAAGGGCCTTGCTCAAGGGCCCATTAGTGGCAGCTTGATGGTGGTGGTGGTGGTGGTATTCGAACCTGTGATCTTCCGGTCCAGAGCCCAATGCCTTAACCACTTATCCACCACCTCCCTCACGAGAAAATAATAATAATAATAATAATAATAACTAATTAGTAATAGTAATTTACAAACCCGCCCATTAAAGAAAAGAAAAACGATGCTTTCCCAGGAAAAAAAAAAAAAACGGTTTGAGGGTCCCCGGATTTTGGCCAACTTTCAGTTATCGGTCCTCATAAATCGTATATCAATATTGTCCTGGTGATCCTTTAGCACTCGAATGATGATGCAATTTCCTTGGCTTGAAAACGGGAACAAACAAGAGTAGACGCTGAATACATCAGGGGCCTCCAAAAGGGCCCCGGTGTGGCTGCTGGATTTCATTGCATCTAAGCAAATCCACAACATTTTCAATAACCATCAAATATGGGCATTGATTGGATGGAATCCGCCCCCCCCTTCCTCACCACGCCCCCACACCGGCTCTTTGTGTAAAAGATTCGTCACTCCTATTACAGACGTGGACAAAATTGTTGTTCCCCTTTGGTCAATGAAAGAAAAAGTCACAATGGTCACAGAAATAACTTTAATTTGACAAAAGTAATAATAAATAAAAATTCTATAAATGATAACCAATGAAAGTCAGACATTGTTTTTCAACCATGCTCCAACAGAATTATGTAAAAAAATAAACACATGAAACAGGCATGGACAAAAATGATGGTACCCCTAGAAAACACAGAAAATAAAGTGACCAAAGGGACATGTTAATTGAAAGTGTGTCCACTAATTAGCATCACAGGTTTCTACAACCTTGTAATCAGCCATTGGGCCTATATATATGGCTCCAGGTAATCACTGTGTTGTTTGGTGATATGGTGTGTACCACACTCGACATGGACCAGAGGAAGCAAAGGAAAGAGCTGTCTCAAGAGATCAGAAAGAAAATTATAGACAAGCATGTTAAAGGTAAAGGCTATAAGACCATCTCCAAGCAACTAGATGTTCCTGTGAGTACAGTTGCACATATTATTCAGAAGTTTAAGATCCATGGGACTGTAGCCAACCTCCCTGGACGTGGCCGCAGGAGGAAAATTGATGACAAATCTAAGAGACGGATAATCCGAATGGTAACAAAAGAGCCTAGAAAGACTTCTAAAGAGATTCAAGGTGAACTTCATGCTTCAAGGAACATCAGTGTCAGATCGCACCTCCGTCGTTGTTTGAGCCAAAGTGGACTACATGGGAGACGACCAAGGAGGACACCATTGTTGAAAACGAATCATAAAAAAGCAAGACTGGAATATGCCAAACTACATGTTGACAAGCCACAAAGCTTCTGGGAGAATGTCCTGTGGACAGATGAGACAAAAATCGACGTTTTTGCCAAGGCACATCAGCTGTATGTTCACAGACGAAAAAATGAAGCATATCAAGAAAAGAACACTGTCCCTACTGTGAAACATGGAGGAGGCTCTGTTATGTTCTGGGGCTGCTTTGCTGCGTCTGGCACAGGGTGTCTTGAATCTGTGCAGGGTACAATGAAATCTCAAGACTATCAAGGAATTCTAGAGAGAAATGTACTAGCCAGTGTCAGAAAGCTTGGTCTCAGTCGCAGGTCATGGGTCTTGCAACAGGACAATGACCCAAAACACACAGCTAAAAACACCCAAGAATGGCTAAGAAGGAAAAAATTGGACTATTCTAAAGTGGCCGTCTATGAGCCCTGACCTCAATCCTATTGAGCATCTTTGGAAGGAGCTGAAACATGCAGTCTGGAAAAGGCACCCTTCAAACCGGACACAACTGGAGCAGTTTGCTCATGAGGAGTGGGCCAAAATACCTGCTGAGAGGTGCAGATGTCTCATTGACAGTTACAGGAAGCGTTTGATTGCAGTGATTGCCTCAAAAGGTTGCGCAACAAAATATTAAGTTAGGGGTACCATCATTTTTGTCCATGCCTGTTTCATGAGTTTATTTTTTTACATAATTCTGTTGAAGCATGGTTGAAAAACAATGTCTGACTTTCATTGGTTAACATTTATAGAATTTTTATTTATTATTACTTTTGTCAGATTAAAGTTATTTCTGTGACCATTGTGACTTTTTCTTTCATTGACCAAAGGGTACCAACAATTTTGTCCACGTCTGTATAGGCGTATTAAAAGTAAACAAGCTGGTTGATTCTATGTCGCTTTCCTCATTTTGTTTCCAGGAGAAATTCAATGAGGCTTTTTATTTATTTATTTATTTATTTACCCTACAGATTAAATTCCTGCTTCTCAGATTTAATGGAATGCATTAATATTCAATCACGTCATTTCAAATATGTAGCGGACAAAGGATTTATTGAGGTTTTACTTGCACACCTGAGACGTAGATTAACCCTCACGAAAAGGGTTCAGTCATCCGTGCGTTCTCCGTAAATATTTGCCTGGAGGGCGTGTTTCTACAGCGCACGTCTGCCCCGGGGGTCACTCAGACAAAACGTTTCTGTCAGCTATTGTGGATTGAACATGGATTATAACGAACTGCGAGTAAACACGTGCGCTAAAGGTGAACAAATCACACGGGTTTGGTTTAACATGCCCTATAGGTGCGCTCCACTGATTATTCGGAATAAGGACAGAAAGTGAAGTTCGGAATTTTCGAGCATTTTCGTTTTAACGACGCGCGGCCATCCGTTACCCAGAGTTCAACTCGCCTGCAGTCTTGACTTGTGCAATCCGGAGAGAAATTCCGACACTCGCGTTAATTCCATTAGGATTTGGGTGAAAATATACAGATGTGAAGAAACGATATATAAAAAGGAGGCCAACAGATGTTTTTACTCTTAAGATGTAAATCACCCCCCCCCCCTTCCAGGGAACATCTGGAAATTCAAAAAAAACATCATTAACATTAATTTTTATTGCAAAACATTAATAAATATAGACTATATATATATATATATATATATATATATAGTGGGGTCACGGTGGGGTGTTCGTAGTGGTTAGCAATGTTCGCCTCACACCGTCCAGGATCCGGGTTCGATTCGCCGTCTCGGTCATGTGTGTGTGGAGTTTGCATGTTCTCTCTCAAGTGGTTCTCCGGTTTCCCCCCCCCGGTCCAAAAACATGCACGGTAGGTAGGGGATTGGCACCTTGGAAAAAATTGTCCCTAGTGTGTGTGTTGTGAATGTGTGTGTGAATGTGTGTGTGCCCTGCGATGGGTTGGCATTCCATCCCAGGGTGTTATGTATCCTTGCCTTAATGCCCATAGACGCCTGAGATAGGCACAGACACCCTCGTGACCCGAGGGAAGATCGGATAAAATGCGGTAGAAAATGAATGAATGAATGAATATATATATATATATATATATATATATATATATATATATATATATATATATATATATATATACTATAAGGTATAGAAAACCATCCCCTGAAACAAGGCTATGATGTGTTAATGGCATGTTTAAGAGCCTTCGTTGGCGCCCGCAATTCCACCTCTCGTTGCTTTCATTTTAATTGCCGAACGCAAAGCCGCGATTCGGTTCGTTTCAGGTCGTCTGAACTTTGCCTGACCCGCGTATGATTATCAGGTTTTGGCAGAATAGAACGTTGCCTTTTGTAAACAGTGCGAGTGATTCACAAACGGCCGTCACGTCGCTGTGATTACATAGTGACTACTTTGCTGAGACGCTATGTTTAGTTTATGTCACAGTTTGTCCATTTATCCACTCCTCTGTTTGACTGTGAGAACCAGCGCATTGATTTCTATCATGTGTTTCCATTCCCCCGACCTTCACATCGTCTCGTACAAGGCGCTGTAAAGCGACGTATAGAATGACGGCTTTTTGCGCGCATTTGCTTTAAACAATGTAGAAAACTGACATAAATAGGTTTTCGTCATGTTCGTCAATAAAATACGTCAATTTCTATACGGCAATTATCAAAGGGAAAGCTTTTGTCTCGGCGTTACGTCCGAACTACACGGTCCCTTTTTTTAATAATAATAATAATAATAATAATAATAAAAAAAAAAACAAACACACAAGAGACAAGAAAGAAAAAAAACAAACAAAAAAAAAAACAAAAAAAAATAGTAATTACAAGACATATAATAGCAATTCATTAACAGATACTTGGAGTTGACTGGATTGCAATACTGTGTGTCGATATAACATTCACCAGTGTCTTTACAGCAAAAAAAAAAAAGAAGGTTTGGAGTCTGTTATGGTTTGAGAGACACGTCCAGGGTCCGAGGTACGAGGTTTTTACTTTGACTAAAGCGATATATGACATGCTGTTGTAAAGATGTTCCACATTCCTTGTGTTTAAAAATAAATAAATAAAAAATCCTCCCTTGGGCCCATTAACGCTCCACTTTTATCGCCCTTTCAAACGGTCATTTGTCTACATGACCCACATTCTGCTGAGCTTGTTTATGACTCTGTTTAATGTATAGCTTTAACTTTGACTGTCAGTTTAGGGGAAGTTCGAGCTCAGCACCTTCAAGCCAGCGCTAGGGCACTAAAACCCTGAATACTGCTCAGGACATGGGGTGCCATAATCAGTGTCGGGGTGTAACTAGTTATGTAACGGCGTTACGGAATTTAATTACAAAATAAAAGTTAACAGTAATCCGTTACAGTTGCGACGGAAAAAAAAAAAAATAAATGTGTCGTTAAATTACGGTTACTTTAGAAAATGTTAAAGATTACAAACAATTGGATTCTGAAGCAGCTCAGTTGCCACCGAGTGCCACCTAGTGGACCAATGGAAGTAATCGAATGTAATAAGTTACTTGTATAACGTCATTGAAAAGTTACGTAACCTATTACATTTCCAAAGGAAACACTGCTTATCATGTATATTAGAGATATATAAAATTGCATAAATACCCTTTTCTGTTCCAATACAATGCTAGACGTGCACTTCTTGTTTTGGGGAGGTGGGAGCTCAGTGGTTAAGGTCACTTTGGACTCTGTACCGGAACGTCGCAGGTTCAAATCCCAGCACCGACAAGCTGCCATTAGTGTGAGCAAGGCCCTTTAACCCAGTGGCTCTGGATCAGGGCGTAAATGTAAATGTACACATGTAAATGTTGAAGTCGATTCCTCGGTCAAAAAGGAATTACATGGTGTTAATGCACATTTACAGCATTTGACTTATCCAGAGCGACTTACAATTGAGGGTTAAGGGCCTTGCTCAAGGGCCCACTAGTGGCAGCTTGGTGGTGGTGAGGTTTGAACCTGTGATCTTCTAGGCTACACCACCTCCCACAGGTTAAGGTATGGAATGGTACCCATGTTGGTTCGCCTTGTTCCAAAACGATTGAGCTTCCACCTCCAAGCTGGCTTAAGGCACTCTGATCATATATTCTCTCCTGTTTCTTCTCTTAAGGTCAGAAATGTCACATTTGGACGGTCCATTGTATGTTTTTGCCTCGTCGTGTGTTACGTATATAAACGAAAGCAATAATGCACGTGTCTCAAAAACCATAAAAGACTTTTAACTGGTATGGTATTGTGTGTCATCGAAGCGTACGTCGGAAGATTTACACATCATCTTTGGTTGCCGGTTTATAAATAACATTTTGCCTGGTGTCGGACAATCTGGAAGAGAAAGGGTTAATTAAATTTTTTTTAATGTAAAGGTCATGGAGAACTAAAGAGCGTTATCTCGTGTAATTATTATTATTTTAATGCGTGAAGGTCAACGGGTTCTCCAACATAAACGAGCAAGTGAAGCGAGTTACTCACTTTGAGTGGTTTTGCCGCTGTTGATAAGCGTACAGGAAGAACAAGAGCAAAGTCACAGCAAACAAGACTCCAAAAGCAATGGCCCAGATGTCACCTGCGGGCCAGAAAGGAATTTGGAATCATTATTGCAAAGAAATGAGTTTTATTTGATATAATAATAATAATAATAATAACCTATACATTAATAAGATAACAGCTGCCACTAGTGGGAGCCCTTGAGCAAGGCCCTTAACTCTTAGATTGCTCGTCTGCTTAATGATACAAATGTAAATGTAATAATGGTTATGGCAGTTCGACGTACCTCGAGATAGTCCATCTATAAAGGGTGGGGAGGAAAAAAAAAACAAAACATTAAAGCAATTTAAATAAAGCTCTTTGAAATATCATGTGTCAAAAGTAATTACGGAAAACATATTGCGGTTCAACCTGATATCCTGAGAACTGGCTTTTGCCTTCGAGTATCGATTGAAATGAAAAGCGTCAACAGAGAATGTCGTAACAAGGTGTCGTAACTCCGATCCCACATATATATATATATATATATATATATATATATATAGATATATATATATATATATATATATATATATATATATATATATATACAACGGTATCGGAAAAAGACGCAAAACTGGTGCTGTTGTGATTTCGTGGTGGACAGCGAGTTAGAACAAAGGCGCCATCGTGATGAGTTTAGGAAGACCGTCAATGAGCTCGACCCCTGGAAATCGTTCGGGAAGTCGTGCATGATGACCGTCAGAGACCGGTATCCACATGAGATTTGCCTCCTGCGGACGAGGTCGGCGTTTTTGACGCCGTTGTGGGATCCGACGCAAAACTCACAAGGGGCCTTGAAAAGTAGACGTCAGGAAGAACGCTGGTTTGTATAAATATAATGTGATACAATAAAGTGCTTTGGTGGAAAAAAAAGAAGCGTTTTCGATACCGCTGACTGAATTATAGCACCAAATACAGCACTATAGTGAGTCTTAAAATGTATTTTATAGTTATTATCCCCTTTTTTTTTTTTTTTAGTGTTTGCCTGGATTTAATCCTAACCTTAAAAACATACACAACATCAGTCAGGCGTAATATATATATATTATATATATATATATATATATATATATATATATATATATATATATATATATATATATATATATCATAAATCCATATTCATTCATCATTCATCTTCTACCGCTTTATCCGATATTCCCCTCGGGTCACGGGGAGGGGATCTGTGTCTATCTCAGGCGTCTATGGGCATTAAGGCAGGACACACCCTGAATGGAATGACAACCCATCGCAGGGACACAAACACACACACACACACACATTCATACACTAGGGACAATTTTCCAAGGTGCCAATCAACCTACCGTGCATGTTTTTAGACCGGGAGGGAAACCAGAGAACCCAGAGAAAAAACCCCTGAGGGACGGGGAGAACATACCCTGGGAGGACACTCCCTTAGCGTCCCTGATTCTAAAACCGATTTTGCACTCGGCGCATTTAAAAACATTCGTCAACATTATTCAAGTATTTAAAAGGCATGTTTCTTCCTGGATATCTATATATATATATCTTCTAGGAGCTATATATATATATATATATATTATTTGTGTGTGTTTGTATAATCATCTATCGCATCTCAGGTTTTTAGTCTTCAGAGACGATCAGGGAGTGTCTGATTTGGCTCAATGGCAAATCCAGATCACAGATAGATTGATTCCTAACCCATATAACCTGAATCCTATAACTTACTGCGTCTTCCCTTGCCAGCGTTAACCTCTGTTTACAACCTACAACTTCACGTGTCCGTTATTTCGAAAACAATATATTATTCATATATTCCTGTAATTCTGCTGTGTATATTCTGCTATTCTGCTTTTATTCACTCGAAATGCAATGTGGTAATGGTGTGAGCCCTGCAATCTGATATGGTCTAAACTGTTTCATCCAGTATGTATACGGGGCAAAAACAAACACACACACAACAGTCACAGACTATGGACAATTTCCAAGGTGCTATCAATCCTACCGTGCATGTTTTTGGACCGGGGGAGGAAACCGGATAACCCAGAGAAAAACCCGCTTAGGCACGGGAGAACATGCACAAACTCCACACCACAAGGCCGAGACGGGAATCAACCCTGGAGGTGTGAGGAGACGTGCTAACCGCTAAGCCACCGTGCCCCTTATATTATTATATAAAATAATAAAAAAATATATATATATAATCTTTATTTATCAATAATCTCTCTACTATATATATATATATATATCTACATATATATAGCCATCGATTTATAAGCTACTAAATATCTTCATGCGAGGGCTCAGAAGAGTGTTTCTTCAGCGTTAAAGCCGTGTGCTTAAATTAGGGAAACTTCTACGTTAACGTATTGCGTAAAAAATTCTCTCGAAGCAATCCTGACCACGGGATTATATTTTTGGTTGCGCAAACTACGTTTCCTAAGAGACATTGCATGAATATTACAACTAATTTACTGATACGTTTTCTTTAGTTCTTGTCATCGTGTCCCTTTAAGAAGCGTGTAAAAAGACATACTTACGTTTACATGCCATGTTTTTTAAGCCTAGCTACCGAAATAATAAAGTTATTTGCGTCTACCTGATGGATATTATGTCTCTCTTACCCTTTGCATTGTGTGAAGACTGGAACGAAGCCAGGACTTGTCTCCCGTTAAGACTTTGCGCCGTCCGGAAGTTTTCGGACAAGCTATGGTTGTGTCCTGCTTTCAGTGTCAACTCCAGAGCAGCCAGCTGTTTCAAAACAACAACAACAACAACATAAGAATCATGTATAACATTCGTAAATAAAAACCATTAAAACATTAAAATCGTGGATAGAAAAGAGTAGATTTTATTTATTACATATACATTGCAGCAAAGTGATATTGTTTCTTCGCATATCCCAACTTGCTGGGCTACTTATCAGAAGGTCGGGGGTTCGAGCCGCCGTTATCGCCGTGGCAAGCATTCCCCCTTGCAACTTCCTTGAGGGCAAGTTCCTTACTCTCTGTGCTCGTGTGGCATGGGACTCTGAGGGGGGGGGGGGGTTAAGAGGCCTTACTCAAGGACCCAAGGGTGGAAGCTTGGCGATACCGGGGCTCAAACCCCCCGACCTTCCGATCAGTAGCCCAGCCCACATGTTTTATATATATAAGACGAACATTTTTTTTAACCACATTCCGAGGCAAACAAACTGACATAGAAGCTTCACCTATACATTAAACAGAGCCATAAACATAACAAGGACGTCCTGAAACATGATAGTGTATTAAAAATGGACCATTGAGCAATGTCTGGTGCAATGATTCACATTTGCGAAGAAGAACGCAACGAAAGCGCAGAGAGCCCTTTAAGGGAAGTCAAGGAGCGAAAACAGGAGAGATTAGCGGAGAAGGAAAAACGGTGAATGTGGCCACGCAAGTGAAGGATCGGAAACGTCAAGTCCTAGCATTCACGTGGACGTCCGCTCTGACACGCACCTACATTTTTGATCTCCTTTCAGTAAAGGTTCTTTTTTTTCGGGATTATTCTGGCGTCCGACACACGAGGTGTTTAAGGTGATGTTTGCAAGGCAGTAATACATTTATGCGTCATTAAGTTGTACCGTAAACACAAACCTGCCCGATACTGTAACCATCTACCCTGAACAGTTGTTTACATCCAACACAAACTCGCCCCCGAACACCAAACACAGCGCTCGCTATTTTTTTTCTCGAAAACACATGGTTGAACCGACCTGTTTCCTCGAGACTGTAATTGTTTCGTTGAACACGGTCCAGGTCACTGACTGGTAACACGGCGGAGTCGTCAGAGACCCCGAGTATCTGAAAAGGGACGGTAATCAACGTCTCCGGGGAGACGCAGAGGGGGGGTGGGAGAGAGGAAGGTAGCAGAAAGAAGTCCGAGGCGAGTCCCAAAATGGGCAGTAAGAAAAATGGACCACGCCGAGGAAGACTGTGTTCGGGAGAGACTCGACTCTAGCTTAAGTAAAGGGGTAAATAAAAAACAAATTTTACCCCTGATATCCAACCAAGTATGAAAAAAATAGAATGCAGACGATATAGAGTTTGAAATGCAATATAAATATACATTAGCAATGGGCGTTTAGTGAGATTAGCATGTTCGCCTCACACCGCAGGGTCCGGGTTTGATTCTCGTCTCGGCCATGTGTGTGTGTGTGGGTTTGTGCAGTTCTCCCCGTGTTAGGGGTAACAGGCGGACGATATTTTTACTTCGGGGTTCTCCGGTTTTTCGAACCCCGTTTCACAAACATGTACGGTAGGTTGTTTGGCTCCTTTGAAAATTGTCCCTAGTGATGCATGTGTGTGTGAATGTGTGTGTGTGTGTGTGGTGTCATTGTATTGGATGGGGGTGGATTCCATTCCAGGGGTATCCTGCATTGATGCCCATAGACACTGAGATAGACACAGCCCCCCGTGACCCGAGGGAAGATCGGATAAACGGTAGTAGATGAATGAATGAATGAATAATATACTCCCTCAGCACTCACATCTTTAATGTCGGACAGGATTTTCCCATAGTTTTCATTCTCATGAAGGCCGATCTGTAAGTTTAGGGAATATTGCTTAATATTTACAATTAAAATAAGAAATAGACTCGTATAGAAATATTTCATTCTAGACAATATCCATATACACGTCACACACACACCCCACACCCGATTATTCAGTTATTATTTATTACTTGTATCTTCCAAACCCCCCCTGCAAGCATTTCATTGAACTATTCCTTGCCTAAGACTGCCCTGTTTTCGTGTTGTGTTTTTGTTTTCACAACCGTTGTGTTTCTCGACACACTCGGAGGGGATGTGAAGACCCCACTGGTTTTGCGCATAGTTTTTGAGCACTAGTAAGCAGGTTTGCCTCAGCATACGAGAGCAATAGGCACTGTTGTCACCCTAAGCAAAATTCATTAAAATGGCATAAAACATGTAACATGCATTCTTTTTCCAATCACCACAGGCAAAAATGCTAATTATTTTTGGCTGAGGATGGACGGTTTGTTGGTATGGTGGATGGAGGAACATTATATATACTATATATATATTATAATAGTATATAGGATACTATAATGTATATATATATAATCATCTCATATATTAGGAGCTGTATGCCCTCACTAGTGAAGCTCTGCCATCTATCTTCTGAGAAACTCTACCTCTCTAAGATTCCTCTCTCTCTATCTATATCTTCATGTTATTCTCTTCTACGCTTTATCCGATCTCATGGGTTTGTTGTTGACTATCTCAGCGTCTACGGCATAAGGCAGGCTACACCCTGGATGGAATTGCAACCCTGAGAGGCCACACAACGCCACAAAAAAAACACACACACCACATTCAGAACGGAGGACAATTTCAAGGGCCAATCACCTAGCGTGTGGATGTTTTTGGACCATGGGAGGGACCCCCTGAGGCACTTGGTGAACATGCACAAACTCCACACACACACATGCGCTATATATATATATATATATAGATATATAGATATATATATAGAGATATATATGATTTTGATTTGTTTCCATGATTCGATTAGCTGCAAAATGCTCCACATGCTTCTTTTTTTTAACTATCACTTTTCCAGCCTTTTTGTTTCATCCGTCCCAAAACTTTCGACACCTGTTGCCGCTGGCCAAATTCCAAAATGAAAGTACATGGTACATTTTGTTTTTATATCAGATCAGCGTCCAATCTTTTCTGGATCTGGAATTTTTAAACAAAACTGTCGATACCACTTAAACAAGTTCCACTGGCTGCTTTATTGGGTTTTTTTAATATGTCGTGGTCTTTTGGGGAACCCTTATGAAGAAGCTCTGGGCATTTGGCTGAAGATCTGCGGGTCAGAAATTTCAAATACCGGAACAAGCAACATGCCACTGCTGGGAGAGATCCATAAACCTTAGCTGTTTGGTTTTAACTCGTCTCAAATACATGTTGTTAAACGTTGTAGACGATCGTCATCAAGCTGTTTACCTCCAATGCTGCTTGATGCATATTTGCCACGTACCATTGCACAATTATAGTATCTGCTTGAACACATAGCATGCATGTAAATAAATGCATGCAACAAGGGTTTAAAGAGTTCTATGTTAAAGAGTTTGTCCTGTCCCTGATTGGAAGCACTCCATCAAAAAAAAAACCACAAACAAAAACAAACCCCTTAATTGGAACACCATTTCTTTGTATTAGCTGCGTATTAACGAATCCAAACCTCCAGTCTTCCCCGATGAAGGCTCCTAGACGGCGACTTTCCGTCCAGTTTATCTGCGGCCACGCACAGGGCTTGAACAGTGGCATATTTCGAGTTATAATGTACCACATGGATCTTAAAAGGAGAGAAATCATAACAGTTGGGTTGGTGTCGGTGTAAACACGGCTTAATTGAGTATAAACAGACATTGCGTTTTTTTTTCCCTTATAACTATCAGTGAATTCATAGAAATATGGCCTGGGAGTGGATATAATAAACAAGTAGTGTTTACTGTTCAAACCTCAGCAGGGAAATGAACGTCATCGATGGTGTGCTCCGAACCCGGGACCTTCGTGGTCCCCCAGTGGAAGTGCAGCTGGGCTGCCAGGTAGATCTGGTCAAATCCTTTGACTATACGCATGGTGCTGGGCAACTGGAGCTGCACTGATGGACACAAAAACAAAATAGACATTTCTCACAGATATGAACCATCAAGAGTACCACAAAAACCCCCCTAAAAGAAAACCCCTGAGCTGACTCACTTACAGGTGTGCCCGTTGTTTGTCAACGTTAGACCCGGTTGACCGCTTAGATCATAACCTTCTAGTTTTATAGCTGGTAGACTCGGATCATAACTGACGTCTCTCGTCTCAATGTCAATAGGAGACTGAGACTTTCCACCACAGTCTCCGAACGTGCTCTGCCATGATCTCTGGTCTGCATGAAAGGGAAAAAAACAGAGTGATCATTGCCCTTGTAGTGTCATTCATTCATTCATCTTCTACCACCTTTATCCTGACATCTTCTTCACTCTGGTCACGGGGAGTGAGTCTGTGCCTATCATTGTGCAAGCGTCTATAGGCATTAAGGCAGGATGACACCCTGGATTCTCCTGGAATGCCAACCCATCACAGGACACAGGAACACACACACATTCATACACTAGGGACAATTTGTTTCCAAGGTCCAATCAACCTACCGTGCATGTTTTTTTTTGGAGAAACGGGGGGAGGAAGGAAACCGGTGAAAACCCAGGCAAAACCGACTGAGGCAAGGGGAGAACATGAACAAACTCCACACACACAAGGCCTGAGACGGGAATCGAACCCGGATCCCCTTTCTAGTGTCACCGAGTTAAATATATAACTCCGGCATGAAAAAACGAGGCCGGTAGTGTCGGGAACGTTATTGATGCATCACGAATAAGCAGTGATGCGTTCAATTATTAATGCAAAACTAACGGCACCTTTTAAGATGCTCAAGTGTTAAGATACAAACGGCCGTTGACTTTGCAAATATTCATTTTGCATACTTTATTGATCCCTTAAGGGAAATTCTTTTCTTTGCATATCCCAGCTTGTTTTGAAGCTGGGGTTCAGCCATGATACAGCAAACGCAAGGGTTAAGGGCCTTTCTCAAGGACCCAATGGTGGCAGCTTGGTGATACCGGGGCTGAACCACGACCTTTGATCAGTAGCCCGGCTCCTTAACCCTCCTCCCTCACATATGACAGAGTACAGGTAATGCTGAAATACAACACTATGACTGTATCACTATTATTCAGCGGAATCGTTCTTTAAAGTCGCGCTAACGTTAGTTGTATGTAAACACGGATTCCTGAGAACCCTGGTTAACCACAAGGGATGGTAGGAATCACCTTGAGTACCATTTTCCGTGTGCAGCAAACCCCAGGACACAAAAGTCTCAAAGTGAAGTGACTGTTTACTTTCGCTACCTTACATAAGCAAGTATCTATTTTCATTCATCAATCTTCTACCACCATACACTTTATTCGTTTTCCCTCGGGTCACGGGGGTCTGGGCATATCTCAGGCTCTATGGGCATTAGACAGGATCACCCTGGACGAAATGCCAACCCATTAGCAGGACCAACACACACACACTACACACTAAGACAATTTCCACGCCTGTTTTTGGACCGAGAGGAACGGAGAACCCCCTGAGAAAAACCCACTGAGGCACGGGGCGAACATCATGCAAACTCCACACACACAGAGAGGGAATCTAACCTGGACCCTGGTGGTGTGAGGCGGACGTGTAACCACTAAACCACCGTGCCTCCTAATAGAATTTGGTCAAATAAATTGGTTTTAAGCACAAAGGCTGCCACAGATTATGGTAATAATCGTCCGCCAAAGATGGATTTCAGAGATTTGACCACAACATGCTGAAGGAGCTGCTTCAAGGTGCTCCGGGACCCAGGAGAGATATCACACCGAGATTTTGGGGAACGAGAGAGACGGATAGAGTCGAGTGAAAAAATACATTCTGTGATTGTAGAGTGAGGGTGACGAGTAAAATAACTCGTATAACTATAACAATGTTATCTGGGGGAGGGGGGGGGGGGGGGGGGTGGGGGGGGGTGGGGGGTGGGGGGGGGATTAGTTTAAATGCTTATAATGTGAATACATGACTGTTTTGGCGATATAGGCGTTCTCGGA
>JACRUU010000009.1:2463583-2476083 GCA_030449085.1 Kryptopterus vitreolus | reverse complement strand
ACATTGTTGTATGGGATCGTATCAGCATACATGTTTTTATTTTCGCTTTGACTCTCGGGCCGGTGACGTTTCCCCTCCCCGTGAGCAGGATTTTCTACTGATAACACCGGGATTAAACATGTTTAAAGAAAACGAAGAACGGCTTGACCGGTCATCACCCCTCCCTTTTTTTTTCCAGTCCAGAGCCGTAGCGTGTGTATACACGTGTTTACTCACACGGCCCTTCTCTAAACCTTCTCAACATCTGATTCAACTCCTGGAGAGGATGTTGGTTTATAAGAATGCTTACTAAACTCCATTAATGACTAATTCTGTTAATCCACTTCAGTTTTCTGTGTATCTGTAATGATGCAAATGTTTCATCGGAGCACACGTATTAATAATTCAAATATCTGTGTGTGTGTGTGTGTGTGTGTGTGCGTGTGTGTGTGCACGGTGCCCTTCCTGATCCTTCACAGATGCGAAAGGAGATCAAACGAGTCGTAAAGGACGTGGGTCGTGACCTCTAAAAAATACCTCAAATTCCTCTCTGTTGCAAGTGTCACCACTATTCTGGGGAGGGAGGGGGGGGGCGGGGCGGGGCGGGGGGGGGGGGGGGGGGGGGGGGGGGGGGGTCAGTTGGACTTGTCAAAGACATGTGTAACGTGTGTTACAAGTTTCAACAGCTTAAGATTCAACTTCGATCCCATTCTGGCCCCAAGCCGAACCTAAGAAGGACTTTGGTCTGATTGCCCCGAGGAGCATTGTGTGTGTGTGTGTGTGTGTGTGTGTGTGTGTGTGTGTGTGTGGTGTGTGTGTGTGTGTGTGCATGTGTGTGCAACAGAGTAAAAAAAATGCGACCGGGTTGCGGGGGGGGGGGGGGGGGGGGGGGTGGGGGGGGGGGGGGGGGGTTTGGTCATGGTCATTTGCATTTTTTCCCTTTTTTTTGTTTTCTTTGTCTTCTGGTGTAACTAGTGCTCGTCACACTATTATAGGATTCATTTTCAACATACACTGTATAATATATATATATATTCTACTGGAGAAAAAGATTACTAATAGGGTTACATCTGAACCATGTCATGTAAAATCAGCGCTGACGACGGCATGATTTTCCACTGAAAGGTGATTTGGATTTGTATGATGACATTCTGCTGTAGTTTTATTTAAAAAATATATATAATCTATTTTTTTTTTCTGTACGAGGGTTTGAAACTTTTTTTTTTTTTCTTACAATGGGAACTTAAAGCGCCACCTAGTGGACAAATGAAGGTAGTCACATGTAATCAGTTACTTTTATAAAGTCATTGAAAATGACTAGTTATTACATTTTATATTATTGCATTTAATAGTATGTTTTAAATATACACACACACACACACATACATATACATACACACATACAGAGAGGGGGTTTTTCTCTGGGTTCTCCGGTTTCCTCCCCTGCTCCAAAAACATGTACGGTAGGTTGATTGGCACCTTGGAAAATTGTCCCTAGTGTATGAATGTGAGTGTGTGTGTGTGTGTGTCCTGTGATGGGTTGGCGTTCCATCCAGGGTGTATCCTGCCTTAATGCCCATAGACGCCTGAGATAGACACAGACTCCCCGTGACCCGAGGGAAGATCGGATAAAGCGGTAGAAGATGAATGAATGAATACAGAAAGTGTGTAGTTTAGGGGTTGAGGTTTAAGGCGCTGGGATACCGATCGGAAGGATGTGGGTTCGAGACCGGCTATCACCCTTGTCCTTGAACAAGGTCATTAACCCTCTGTGCTCCGGGGGCGCCATACCATGGCTTGACCCTGCGCTCTGACCCCGGCTTCCAAACCAGCTGGTATATGTGAGGAAAAGAATTTCCCTCACTTGATCAGTAAAGTATGTAAAAATAAATAAATAAATACAAGGTTTTACACGCCAAAGTGATCCACGGTTACATTGTTCTAATGCTGTAAGTATAAATTTGCTTTCTTTTTATTTCCGTCGTTTATCCCGACCTTTTCTGTGACGGAGCCGGAATGAAGGTGGCGAAAATGACCCACCCTTTGTGTGAGCGTCGGGTCAGAACACAATCAATGAGTCAAAGTGGACGAGAAGCTGAAAAAAAATGCTTCATTCCGTCGTGATGACATCATTGACATGCCTCGAGTCCTTGACTCATCCTTCTCAGAAGGTAAACTTGTGTAATAAAGCGATTCATGTATTATTTACTACCTTACGTGGATTATACTAGTGATACTAATATGAAAATGACACTTTAAAGATAAATAAATAAAGCAATAAAACACAACAGTAAGAGAGGAACGGGAGTGATGTATCCTGGGCACCTGGAGATGGCTCCTGATTGGTGGCTTTCCTGAGGGCAGCCTTTTAAAGCTCCACCTCTAGGTGACAAGCCTGCGAGTCAGAGCAGCTGAGTGTATGTCTATATAAAGTGTGAGTGAGTGTGTATCGTGAGACCTGGGCTTGCTAATCCAAAAAAAAGGGGGTGTATAAAATATAAAAATAAAAAAAAAAATTTAAAAATGCTTTCCGAACTCTTCATCACGCTCCTGCTCGTCCACGGGTCGGTGTTGGGGGACAGTTCTTCTGAAGAGGACCATTCCAAAAGTGAGTAAGCTCTCATTCTATAATAATAATAATAATAATAATAATAATAATAATAATAATAAATACTATAGTAAAGGTT
Source organism: Kryptopterus vitreolus (assembly GCA_030449085.1). NCBI lineage: Eukaryota > Metazoa > Chordata > Actinopteri > Siluriformes > Siluridae > Kryptopterus > Kryptopterus vitreolus. The sequence goes on along the minus strand of JACRUU010000009.1, from coordinate 2,473,417 downwards.
TTTAACCTGCAAATTGGTGTCATAAAAATAGAAGGCTTGTACTGCAGGATCAGTGGAATTCTACTTTCATCAGTCATTTATTTTCGTTTTCTTTCAAGTCTGTTTCAAGATAAACTATTGCTTTCAATTCAATAGTCAGATTTCATTGTGCATGCTTGTCCTGCCATGATGTATCGCTTCCTTAAGTATTTGTGTCAAGATAAATAATAATAATTAATATTATATCAAGGGGCACGGTGGTTTAATGGTTAGCACGTTCTCACACCGCCAGGGTCCGGGTTCGATTCCCGTCTCGGTCATGTGTGTGTGGAGTTTGTGCATGTTTTCCCCGTGCCTCAAGGGGGTTTTCTCCGGGTTCTCCGGTTTCCTCCCCCGGTCCAAAAACATGCACTGTAGGTTGATTGACACCTTGGAAAATTGTCCCTAGTGTATGAATGTGTGTGTGAATGTGAGTGTGTGTGCCCTGTGATGAGTTGGCATTCCATCCAGGGTGTATCCTGCCTTAGACACCTGAGATAGACACAGACTCCCCGTGACCCGAGGGAAGATCGGATAAAGCGATAGAAGATGAATGAATGAATATTATATCGCTACAAGTTATATTGCGATATTTATACGGTACCGATTAATCAGGGTTCCTGTTGCAGATCGTGTCGTCTTGACCCCCCCCCCACACTTGTGAGCAAGAATTAAATAGAAAAACCATCTGTTACAACGAAGCCTTTATTCATTTGTTCTCGTTTATATGATTAGTTTATCGTCTGCTTGTGCTTTTGTTATGGCGAGACTCCTGAGACTACGTGCCGGTGCCGGCGTTCCCCCTGCCCTCATAAGGGGACGAGTAAGAAGTGGGAAAGCATGTGGGCGAAAAGGCATGATGCCCATTTTCACTCTTCTTACTGAACGAGCTGAGTCAGGATTTTCTCTCTCTGGACGGTGTAAAACTGTCTTTCCAAATTTCCTTCTGAATGATTTTTCTATTGCAAAAAATAATAATAATAATAATACGCATGCATTTCTCTGCATTATACGCCCGTGAAACACCCGCCGCGTTCCGCTGCATCATCGCCGCAAATATATTTCCTGGTAAATAGGTGTCGTTTAGTCCTGTTTGTCCAGGAAGGTGCGTTTCAATCTCTTCAAACAGAAAAGAGCGCAGTGTTTCCTTTCCACAGGAAATCGCTGCCACCTGAATGTGCTGATTATTTATGTACAAAAATATCTCCTTTTGTACTTGCCAAGCCATGCTTTCAATTAATCCATGAAAAATACAGAAAGCGCATTTGTAATCCCGGAAAAAAAAAAAACACAATGAAAACCAAATAAAACAAAATCGTACGCGAAATAAATAAATGAATCAATAAAGAATGTATTAAGGCGCGTTCGAGCTTTTGCAATTTAAACACCTAACCTTCTCCCACAATGTTAATCTGCCTTTAGCCGACATAATCTATAAGACAGGTAACTTGTAAACGGGTTTTTAAAAGAGCAATCTGGGATCACACAGAAAGATCACTAACGCCGGATCAGAACGGCGACGGCGTTTTGTATTGGTCTGAGGAAAACGGTTTTGCTCGAGGATTTAGTGCACGGAATATTTCTTTCCTTAGTCATAGCTGTGAATCATTCCCACGATGAAGTTGGACTCCCTTGTTCGTTTCTTTTAAGCCTCGGATCTGAAAGATCCAGTGATCCGTTTCTGCTGCGATCGTCGTCACAGTGTGCTCAAAGCAATGCATTTACTAACCCCCATCATTGCCTAACACATAATATTACAATACTATACCACAAACACACACTCACACACACACACACACACACACACACACATTCCAAACCTGAGCTAGAATGTCGCTCGTTATCTCGCTTTCCATTGGTGCAATCCCGCCTCTAAATAAAAACGGATTATTGATTCATTCGTTTGACGACATTCCTGATCTGTGCGACTTTGTAAACACCGAAAGGAAGGCGATGTGTGTGTTTTTTTTTCCGCCAAAGTCGGGGTTAAAGGTCTGTAGGACAAATGTACAGTCGAGTTCAGCTTAACCGGCAAATAAAAGGGTCTGAATCTGTCGACATTAGCGTACTGGACTAATTTAACCCTTATTTCATGCGTTAGGAAAGCGAATTATTCAGTTTTCGTTCAAAAATAGCGATAACGTTAACACGCTAAGTTAACCCTTGTAGAAACCTGCAACCGGTTTCACTGCGGGTCATAATAGTTACTGAATAACAAACGTCCCATATAAAAGGTTCCATTCATTCATTCATTCATTCAATCTTCCAAGTGACGGGCTTGAAAAACGTTACCCGGGAACACGACGTACATCCGTGCACTGATTCCGTAGACGGTTCGGATTAGCCAAACCTTAACGACCGTAAAGGAATCCGAACATGTGCGCGGGAAAACCTTTGAACCGTAGCACAAGATGGAACTAAGGAATCCTGAGCTCGGGTGATTATTGTCCCAATGCCTCTGAGGGTCGTAAGATTCCGCTTGCAAAGAATCGTCTCTGGAACAGTTTTCCTATGAAAACCAAGCATTAAAAAAAAATCAAATGCTCTGAAATAATAATATTATTTAATAATTTATTATAAAGGGTACGGTGGCTTAGTGGTTAGCAAATTCGCCTCACACCGCCAGGGTCCGGGTTCGATTTGTGCAGTTTGTGCATGTTCTCCCCGTGCCTCAGGGGGTTTTTCTCCGGGTTCTCCGGTTTCCTCCCCCCGGTCCAAAAACATGCACGGTAGGTTGATTGGCACCTTGGAAAATTGTCACCTAGTGTATGAACAATGTGTGTGTGTGTGTGTGTGTGTGTGTGTGTGTGTGTCCTGTGATGGGTTGGCATTCCTTCCAGGGTGTATCCTGCCTTAATGCCCATAGACGCCTGAGATAGACACAGACTCCCCGTGACCCGAGGGAAGATCGGATAAAGCGGTAGAAGATGAATGAATGAATGAATGAATGAATGAATTTATTATAAGGGGCACGGTAGCTTACTGGTTAGCACGTTCGCCTCACACCGCCAGGGTCCGGGTTCGATTCCCGTCTCGGCCATGTGTGTGTGGAGTTTGCATCTTCTCCCCGTGCCTCAGGGGGTTTTTCTCCGGTTTCCCCCCCCCAGTCCAAAAACATGCACGGTAGGTTGATTGGCACCTTGAAAAATTGTCCCAAGTGTATGAATGAGTGTGTGTGTGTGTGTGTGTGTGTGTGTGTGTGTGTGTCTGCGATGGGTTGGCATTCCATCCAGGGTGTATCCTGCCTTAATGCCCATAGACGCCTGAGATAGGCACAGACTCCCCGTGACCCGAGGAAAGATCGGATATAGCGGTAGAAGATGAATGAATGAATGAATGAATTTATTATAATTTATTCTTATTTTTGTATTCTTATTTATTATTTAATAAATATAAATATTTTACATTAACGTTTAACGTTTCCATCCACATTATCGGTCATCGATGGCAGCGAAAACACTGTTACGTATTTTTACTACACACCAAAGTGACCCATTCTTTCCCAATCCCTCTGTGATTCTTACGTTGCAAACTAAAGAGCTGATCTCGGTAACTTTATCGCGAGCCACCATGACAATACCCGCCCGGGGTCCTGATGGCCATCAGCGCATTGCCAAAAGCTCTTTAAAAGGGCCTCCGTATAAGGCTCAGCCTCAGGAGCATAATGCCTGCATTCAGCCAGCTGGATGGAGAAAGGATTGTGCAAACGAGCTGACATGAGAGAACAGAAACGCACCTGTACCTCATGCCGAGAGCGTGTGAATATCACTGCTCGTGCATTTTTCTTCCCTAAGACATTTACTTTGTTTTTGGAAATCAACTAATATGCACAGATCAGGTATAACGCCAGCGGGCTAATATTGTGTTTTGCTCTTCAAATGGTCGTGGAGCATTAACAGCAATCAATTTGAGCTACAGGAGCCCATTTGTTGTTGTTTTGCACTAATAGATAGAGAGACCATTGCAGACCCGCCACAAGAGACAGACGTCGAACAATTTGGCCTTTATTAAACTCAGATTTTTACACTTTTTTATTTTTCAGGCTTCTAACACATCAGCATTGAGGACAAAATGTTCATTTGTAGCCTAATAATATGTCACAAATTAGCAGGTGCCAAGGTAATCAGTGTTATTGACTTCACATGTCTTAATGTTATTTTATATATATATAATATACACACATATACATGCACTAATGTATTAGCAGTTAGCACGTTCTCACACCGCCAGGGTCCGGGTTCGATTCCCATCTCGGCCATGTGTGTGTGGAGTTTGTGCATGTTCTCCCCGTGCCTCAGGGGTTTTTCTCCGGGTTCTCCGGTTTCCTCCCCCGGTCCAAAAACATGCACGGTAGGTTGATTGGCACCTTGGAAAATTGTCCCTAGTGTATGAATGTGTGTGTGTGTGTGTGTGTGTGTGTGTGTGTGACTGTGATGGGTTGGCATTCCATCCAGGGTGTATCCTGCATTATTGCCCATAGACGCTGAGATAGGCACAGACTCCCCGTGACCCGAGGGAAGATCTGATAAAGCGGTAGAACATGATGAATGAATGAATGAATGATATATATATATATATATATATATATATATATATATATATATATATATATATATATATATTGTTGACTGTATTGTATTTATTTCTGACCCCATTTCTCTTCTTTGTTTTTTCTTTTCCCAGGTTCATCCCATGCCAATCACTGGGGCTATAATGGTAAATAAATAATACATTACATGCCAAACAGTTGCAGTATGTCAGCAAGTTGTGTCAGGTAGTCGAGACCTTTATCCAGTCCACTATGATGAATGAGTGTTAATTACCGGACTCATGCATGATGCTACCTGGAAAAAAGCAAATCATTACCTCCTTGGCCATATTAGAAAAGAAAAGAGCGTCCTGCGGCCTTATTTCCCCCCCCTCTGTGAAGGCTGATTACTTATTAACAATTATTAATCAATACTTCAAGGCTGGCTGTGATCCTAAATTGCATTTTGTTTTCCGATAAGAATTAAAGGCGACGTTTGTTCTTGGAGCGCTTTGTTCAAACTCAACGTTCATTTCTTTTTTCCTCTCTTAAGCACCGATAATCCTGAGAACCGCCTGCATATCGTCAAAAAAGTCATGTATTTCACATTATGAGCATTTATATTATTACTCCCCCCCCCCCCCCCCCCCCCCACCCCCCCCCCCCTCCCCCCCCCCCCCCCCCCCCCCCCCCCCCCCCCCCCCCCCCCCCCCCCCACTCCCCCAGATAACATTGTTATTGTTATACGAGTTATGTCTACTCGTCTACCCGTCTACTCTAAAATCCACAGAATGGATTTTTTGCAGAGACTGAGAGACGTCTCTCTCGTTCCCCAAAATCTCGGTGTGATATCTCTCCTGGGTCCCGGAGCACCTTGAAGCAGCTCCTTCAGCATGTTGTGGTCAAATCTCTGAAATCCATCTTTGGCGGACGATTATTACCATAATCTGTGGCAGCCTTTGTGCTTAAAACCAATTTATTTGACCAAATTATATTAGAGAGGCACGGTGGTTTAGTGGTTAGCACGTTCGCCTCACACCGCCAGGGTCCGGGTTCGATTCCCGTCTGTGTGTGTGGAGTTTGTGCATGTTCTCCCCGTGCCTCTGGGGGTTTTTCCTCCGGGTTCTCCGGTTTCCTCTCGGTCCAAAAACATGCAGGTTGGAAAATTGTCCTTAGTGTGTGTGTGTGTGTGTGTGTGTGTCCTGCGATGGGTTGGCATTTCGTCCAGGGTGTATCCTGCCTTAATGCCCATAGACGCCTGAGATATGCACAGACTCCCCGTGACCCGAGGGAAGATCGGATAAAGCGGTAGAAGATGATTGAATGAATGAAAGTATAGATACTTGCTTATGTAAGGTAGCGAAAGTAAACAGTCACTTCACTTTGAGACTTTTGTGTCCTGGGGTTTGCTGCACACGGAAATGGTATCAAGGTGATTCCTACCATCCCTTGTGGTTAACCAGGGTTCTCAGGAATCCGTGTTTACATACAACTAACGTTAGCGCGACTTTAAAGAACGATTCCGCTGAATAATAGTGATACAGTCATAGTGTTGTATTTCAGCATTACCTGTACTCTGTCATATGTGAGGGAGGAGGGTTTAAGGAGCCGGGCTACTGATCGAAAGGTCGTGGGTTCAAGCCCCGGTATCACCAAGCTGCCACCATTGGGTCCTTGAGCAAGGCCCTTAACCCTCTGCGTTTGCTGTATCATGGCTGAACCCAGCTTCAAAACAAGCTGGGATATGCAAAGAAAAGAATTTCCCTTAAGGGATCAATAAAGTATGCAAAATGAATATTTGCAAAGTCAACGGCCGTTTGTATCTTAACACTTGAGCATCTTAAAAGGTGCCGTTAGTTTTGCATTAATAATTGAACGCATCACTGCTTATTCGTGATGCATCAATAACGTTCCCGACACTACCGGCCTCGTTTTTTCATGCCGGAGTTATATATTTAACTCGGTGACACTAGAAAGGGGATCCGGGTTCGATTCCCGTCTTGGCCATGTGTGTGTGGAATTTGCATGTTCGCGCCCGTGCCTTAGGGGGTTTTTCTCCGGCTTCTCCGGTTTCCTCCCCCGGTCCAAAAAAAAACATGCACGGTAGGTTGATTGGCACCTTGGAAAATTGTCCCTAGTGTATGAATGTGTGTGTGTGTCCTGTGATGGGTTGGCATTCCATCCAGGGTGTATCCTGCCTTAATGCCCATAGACGCCTGAGATAGGCACAGACTCCCCGTGACCCGAGGGACGATCGGATAAAGCGGTAGAAGATGAATGAATGAATGACACTACAAGGGCAATGATCACTCTGTTTTTTTCCCTTTCATGCAGACCAGAGATCATGGCAGAGCACGTTCGGAGACTGTGGTGGAAAGTCTCAGTCTCCTATTGACATTGAGACGAGAGACGTCAGTTATGATCCGAGTCTACCAGCTATAAAACTAGAAGGTTATGATCTAAGCGGTCAACCGGGTCTAACGTTGACAAACAACGGGCACACCTGTAAGTGAGTCAGCTCAGGGGTTTTCTTTTAGGGGGGTTTTTGTGGTACTCTTGATGGTTCATATCTGTGAGAAATGTCTATTTTGTTTTTGTGTCCATCAGTGCAGCTCCAGTTGCCCAGCACCATGCGTATAGTCAAAGGATTTGACCAGATCTACCTGGCAGCCCAGCTGCACTTCCACTGGGGGACCACGAAGGTCCCGGGTTCGGAGCACACCATCGATGACGTTCATTTCCCTGCTGAGGTTTGAACAGTAAACACTACTTGTTTATTATATCCACTCCCAGGCCATATTTCTATGAATTCACTGATAGTTATAAGGGAAAAAAAAACGCAATGTCTGTTTATACTCAATTAAGCCGTGTTTACACCGACACCAACCCAACTGTTATGATTTCTCTCCTTTTAAGATCCATGTGGTACATTATAACTCGAAATATGCCACTGTTCAAGAGGCCGCAGACAAACCGGACGGACTCGCCGTCTTAGGAGCCTTCATCGGGGTAAGACTGGACTTGTTATTCGTTAATACACATTAATACAAAGAAATGGTGTTCCAATTAAGGGGTTTGTTTTTGTTTGTGGTTTTTTTTCCTGATGGATGTGCTTCCAATCAGGGACAGGACAAACTCTTTAACATAGAACTCTTTAAACCCTTGTTGCATGCATTTATTTACATGCATGCTATGTGTTCAAGCAGATACTATAATTGTGCAATGGTACGTGGCAAATATGCATCAAGCAGCATTGGAGGTAAACAGCTTGATGACGATCGTCTACAACGTTTAACAACATGTATTTGAGACGAGTTAAAACCAAACAGCTAAGGTTTATGGATCTCTCCCAGCAGTGGCATGTTGCTTGTTCCGGTATTTGACCTTCTGACCCGCAGATCTTCAGCCAAATGCCACAGAGCTTCTTCATAAGGGTTCCCCAAAAGACCAAGACATTAAAAAAAAACCCAATAAAGCTCCATGTGGAACTTGTTTAAGTGGTATCGACAGTTTTGTTTAAAAATTCCAGATCCAGAAAAGATTGGACGCTGATCTGATATAAAAACAAAATGTACCATGTACTTTCATTTTGGAATTTGGCCAGCGGCAACAGGTGTCGAAAGTTTTGGGACGGGGTAACAAAAAGGCTGGAAAAGTAATAGTTAAAAAAAAGAAGCATGTGGAGCATTTTGCAGCTAATGGAATCAATTGGAAACAAATCAGAAATATGATATATATAGATATATATATATATATATATATATATATATATATATATATATATATATATATATATATATCGGCCATGTGTGTGTGTGGAGTTTGTGCATGTTCTCCCCCTGCCTCAGCGGGTTTCCTCCCCCGCTCCAAAAACATGCACGGTAGGTTGATTGGCACCTTGGAAAATTGTCCCTAGTGTATGAATGTGTGTGTGTGTGTGTGTGTGTGTGTGTGTGCCCTGTGATGGGTTGACATTCCATCCAGGGTGTATCCTGCCTTAATGCCCGTAGACGCCTGAGATAGGCACAAGCACCCCATGAGATCGGATAAAGCGGTAGAAGATGAATGAATGAATATATATATATAAAGAGAGAGAATCTTATAGAGGTAGAGTTTCTCAGAAGTAAAGATGGCCAGAGCGTCACTAATGGCATTGTTTGAACTATATATATATATATATATATATATATATATATATATATATATATATATATATATATATATATATATATATATTAAGATAGTAATGTTCCTCAACATCCAACCAACCAACAAACCAGTCCATCCTCAGCCAAAAATAATTAGCATTTTTTGCACCTGGGGTTGTAAAAAGAATGCATTTGTACATGTTCTATGCCTTTTAATGGTTTTCTTAGGGACAACGTGCCTATGATGCGGGATGATGACGCAAACCTGCTTTACTAGTGCTCAAAACCATTGTAACATCCCCTCGAGTGTTCACGATAAACACAGAATGTAATCTGTTAACACATACCTTCAGCAACAAAAACACAGACGAAGAACAGGGCATTCTTTAGGCAAGGAAATAGTTCAAGTGAAAGGCTTTTCATTGGTTTAAATATTACCAGAATAATAAATGAATAATACGTGTGTGTGTGTGTGTGTGTGTGTGTGTGTATATGGATATTGTCTAGAATGAAATATTTCTAAAACGAAATCTACTTCTTATTTCTAATTGGAATTAAATAATGCAATATTCCCTAAACTTGCAGATCGGCCTTCATGAGAATGAAAACTATGGGAAAATCCTGTCCGACATTAAAGATGTGAGTGCTGAGGGTACGTATATTTATTCATTCATTCATTCATCTTCTACCACTTTATCCGATCTTCCCTCGGGTCACGGGGGAGTCTGTGTCTATCTCAGGCGTCTATGGGCATTAAGGCAGGATACACCCTGGATGGAATACCAACCCATCGCAGGACACACACACACACACACACACACACACACACATTCACACACACATTCATACACTAGGGACAATTTTTCCAAGGTGCCAATCAACCTACCGTGCATGTTTTTGGACCGGGGGGAGGAAACCGGAGAACCCGGAGAAAAACCCCCTGAGGCACGGGGAGAACATGCACAAACTCCACACACACACACGGCCGAGACGGGAATCAAACCCGGACCCTGGCGGTGTGAGGCGAACGTGCTAATCACTAAACCACCATGCTATGTATATTTAATGCCTTCAAATTCATATCGTCTGCATTCTTATTTTTTTCATACTGGTTTGGATATCAGGGTAAAATTTGTTTTT
>JACRUU010000009.1:2446083-2458583 GCA_030449085.1 Kryptopterus vitreolus | reverse complement strand
TTCAGAATCCAATTGTTTGTAATCTTTAACATTTTCTAAAGTAACCGTAATTTAACGACACATTTTTTTTCCGTCGCAACTGTAACGGATTACTGTTACTTTTATTTTGTAATTAAATTCCGTAACGCCGTTACATAACTAGTTACACCCCGACACTTCCCACACACCAAACCCTGATTATGGCACCCCATGCAAACCACCATCCTGAGCAGTATTCAGGGTTTTAGTGCCCTAGCGCTGGCTTGAAGGTGCTGAGCTCGAACTTCCCCTAAACTGACAGTCAAAGTTAAAGCTATACATTAAACAGAGTCATAAACAAGCTCAGCAGAATGTGGGTCATGTAGACAAATGACCGTTTGAAAGGGCGATAAAAGTGGAGCGTTAATGGGCCCAAGGGAGGATTTTTTATTTATTTATTTTTATTTTTAACACAAGGAATGTGGAACATCTTTACAACAGCATGTCATATATCGCTTTAGTCAAAGTAAAAACCTCGTACCTCGGACCCTGGACGTGTCTCTCAAACCATAACAGACTCCAAACCTTCTTTTTTTTTTTTGCTGTAAAGACACTGGTGAATGTTATATCGACACACAGTATTGCAATCCAGTCAACTCCAAGTATCTGTTAATGAATTGCTATTATATGTCTTGTAATTACTATTTTTTTTTTTTTTGTTTTTTTTTTGTTTGTTTGTTTTTCTTCTTGTCTCTTGTGTGTGTTTTTTTTTTATTATTATTATTATTATTATTATTATTAAAAAAAGGGACCGTGTAGTTCGGACGTAACGCCGAGACAAAAGCTTTCCCTTTGATAATTGCCGTATAGAAATTGACGTATTTTATTGACGAACATGACGAAAACCTATTTATGTCAGTTTTCTACATTGTTTAAAGCAAATGCGCGCAAAAAGCCGTCATTCTATACGTCGCTTTACAGCGCCTTGTACGAGACGATGTGAAGGTCGGGGGAATGGAAACACATGATAGAAATCAATGCGCTGGTTCTCACAGTCAAACAGAGGAGTGGATAAATGGACAAACTGTGACATAAACTAAACATAGCGTCTCAGCAAAGTAGTCACTATGTAATCACAGCGACGTGACGGCCGTTTGTGAATCACTCGCACTGTTTACAAAAGGCAACGTTCTATTCTGCCAAAACCTGATAATCATACGCGGGTCAGGCAAAGTTCAGACGACCTGAAACGAACCGAATCGCGGCTTTGCGTTCGGCAATTAAAATGAAAGCAACGAGAGGTGGAATTGCGGGCGCCAACGAAGGCTCTTAAACATGCCATTAACACATCATAGCCTTGTTTCAGGGGATGGTTTTCTATACCTTATAGTATATATATATATATATATATATATATAATATATATATATATATATATATATATATATATATTCATTCATTCATTCATTTTCTATCTTCTACCGCTTTATATCCGATCTTCCCTCGGGTCACGGGGTGAGTCTGTGCCTATCTCTCTCAGGCGTCTATGGGCATTAAGGGCATTAAGGCAGGATACACCCTGGATGGAATGCCAACCCATCGCAGGGCACACACACATTCACACATTCACATTCACACACATTCACACACACACTAGGGACAATTTTCCAAGGTGCCAATCTACCTACCGTGCATGTTTTTGGACCGGGGGGGGAAACCGGAGAACCCGGAGAACATGCAAACTCCACACACACACATGACCGAGACGGGAATCGAACCCGGATCCTGGCGGTGTGAGGCGAACATGCTAACCACTACGCCACCGTGCCCCACTATATATATATATATATATATATATATATAGTCTATATTATTAAATGTTTTGCAATAAAAATTAATGTTAATGATGTTTTTTTTGAATTTCCAGATGTTCCCTGGAAGGGGGGGGGGGTGATTTACATCTTAAGAGTAAAAACATCTGTTGGCCTCCTTTTTATATATCGTTTCTTCACATCTGTATATTTTCACCCAAATCCTAATGGAATTAACGCGAGTGTCGGAATTTCTCTCCGGATTGCACAAGTCAAGACTGCAGGCGAGTTGAACTCTGGGTAACGGATGGCCGCGCGTCGTTAAAACGAAAATGCTCGAAAATTCCGAACTTCACTTTCTGTCCTTATTCCGAATAATCAGTGGAGCGCACCTATAGGGCATGTTAAACCAAACCCGTGTGATTTGTTCACCTTTAGCGCACGTGTTTACTCGCAGTTCGTTATAATCCATGTTCAATCCACAATAGCTGACAGAAACGTTTTGTCTGAGTGACCCCCGGGGCAGACGTGCGCTGTAGAAACACGCCCTCCAGGCAAATATTTACGGAGAACGCACGGATGACTGAACCCTTTTCGTGAGGGTTAATCTACGTCTCAGGTGTGCAAGTAAAACCTCAATAAATCCTTTGTCCGCTACATATTTGAAATGACGTGATTGAATATTAATGCATTCCATTAAATCTGAGAAGCAGGAATTTAATCTGTAGGGTAAATAAATAAATAAATAAATAAAAGCCTCATTGGAATTTCTCCTGGAAACAAAATGAGGAAAGCGACATAGAATCAACAGCTTGTTTACTTTTAATACGCCGTATACAGACGTGGACAAAATTGTTGGTACCCTTTGGTCAATGAAAGAAAAAGTCACAATGATCACAGAAATAACTTTAATCTGACAAAAGTAATAATAAATAAAAATTCTATAAATGTTAACCAATGAAAGTCAGACATTGTTTTTCAACCATGCTTCAACAGAATTATGTAAAAAAATAAACTCATGAAACAGGCATGGACAAAAATGATGGTACCCCTAACTTAATATTTTGTTGCGCAACCTTTTGAGGCAATCACTGCAATCAAACGCTTCCTGTAACTGTCAATGAGACATCTGCACCTCTCAGCAGGTATTTTGGCCCACTCCTCATGAGCAAACTGCTCCAGTTGTGTCCGGTTTGAAGGGTGCCTTTTCCAGACTGCATGTTTCAGCTCCTTCCAAAGATGCTCAATAGGATTGAGGTCAGGGCTCATAGACGGCCACTTTAGAATAGTCCAATTTTTTCCTCTTAGCCATTCTTGGGTGTTTTTAGCTGTGTGTTTTGGGTCATTGTCCTGTTGCAAGACCCATGACCTGCGACTGAGACCAAGCTTTCTGACACTGGCTAGTACATTTCTCTCTAGAATTCCTTGATAGTCTTGAGATTTCATTGTACCCTGCACAGATTCAAGACACCCTGTGCCAGACGCAGCAAAGCAGCCCCAGAACATAACAGAGCCTCCTCCATGTTTCACAGTAGGGACAGTGTTCTTTTCTTGATATGCTTCATTTTTTCGTCTGTGAACATACAGCTGATGTGCCTTGGCAAAAACTTCGATTTTTGTCTCATCTGTCCACAGGACATTCTCCCAGAAGCTTTGTGGCTTGTCAACATGTAGTTTGGCATATTCCAGTCTTGCTTTTTTATGATTCGTTTTCAACAATGGTGTCCTCCTTGGTCGTCTCCCATGTAGTCCACTTTGGCTCAAACAACGACGGATGGTGCGATCTGACACTGATGTTCCTTGAGCATGAAGTTCACCTTGAATCTCTTTAGAAGTCTTTCTAGGCTCTTTTGTTACCATTCGGATTATCCGTCTCTTAGATTTGTCATCAATTTTCCTCCTGCGGCCACGTCCAGGGAGGTTGGCTACAGTCCCATGGATCTTAAACTTCTGAATAATATGTGCAACTGTACTCACAGGAACATCTAGTTGCTTGGAGATGGTCTTATAGCCTTTACCTTTAACATGCTTGTCTATAATTTTCTTTCTGATCTCTTGAGACAGCTCTTTCCTTTGCTTCCTCTGGTCCATGTCGAGTGTGGTACACACCATATCACCAAACAACACAGTGATTACCTGGAGCCATATATATAGGCCCAATGGCTGATTACAAGGTTGTAGACACCTGTGATGCTAATTAGTGGACACACCTTCAATTAACATGTCCCTTTGGTCACATTATTTTCTGTGTTTTCTAGGGGTACCATCATTTTTGTCCATGCCTGTTTCATGAGTTTATTTTTTTACATAATTCTGTTGAAGCATGGTTGAAAAACAATGTCTGACTTTCATTGGTTAACATTTATAGAATTTTTATTTATTATTACTTTTGTCAGATTAAAGTTATTTCTGTGACCATTGTGACTTTTTCTTTCATTGACCAAAGGGTACCAACAATTTTGTCCACGTCTGTATATATATATATATATATATATATAGTGCTCCGGATCGGTTTCACAGTTCGACCTGGGAATTTATATAAAGCACTCACTGGAAATGAAATCCGAATTGCCTAATAGATGTTATAATGCTAATATGACATGTTAGAGCCTTAAATCAGGGCTTAATAAAATCGCATGTCGATCAATCGGACTATTCACTAATGATTTTCAGTTCACAGGAACTGACCATGTCAAAAACATTAAGACGTGCAATTACATGTTGTTCTTCCTTTGCACGTCTGTTATATTTATTTATTTATTTTTCCTCCATACCACATTATAACCACATTTCCTCTATACTGCTGTAGGCAGTTGTGTGACACTGGGCCACCGATACACACGTTCACACAGGAGCCAGATCCGCCCCAAATCTATGCGTCTGGAAAGAACCTGTAAGAAACCGACACAAGGATCTGGCTGAATATCGGACATTCCAGACACACAGTAACCCTCTTGCTCAAGAACGATGTGACAATCGGACTGCATGACCTTTAACCCGAACATTTCCAATCGTTTCTCCTGATTCGGACAGACGATTGTCCTTGTCCGTCTGAATTCATTCACCAGTTTCTATGGAAAGCAACCAAAACCGGAACATAACTCTTAAAGGAGCCACGTCTCATATTTAAACCATTAAAACAACCACTTGAAGTGAACAAGAAATTCATATTAAAAGAAGAATTTCCCGAGTAAAATAAATATTAGATCACCAATAATTGTATTAAAGGGAGAGATTTTGAGGGGTATTTATATATAACTGTTAAAGTACATGAATTAATTAATTAATTGTACATTGAAAACTTGCGATTAATCGCGAGTGAACTCGTGGCAATCTTGCGATTAATCATGATTAAATATTATGACAGCCCTAATAGAAACATATCGACCTGCTGGGAATACTCTATCTATACCAAATACACCTATACACACTGGACCTGGCAGCAAGCCTGGACCCGAGACAGTGGTCCCGCGGGTTGTATTGTATATATGTTTTGTATGTGGTTTATGTGTGCAGGAATCCCAAAGCCACTCCCACATCTAATGGATGACGTCACCATAATGTCTCCTATAAGACACACAGCGTCCGAGCCTTCCTGAGCTTCTTTCAAACCTTCATAGAGTAGATGCTGCAAACATCCCGAACCATCTAAAGAGACTTTGGACTTCGGACCCGACTTCATAGGACATCCCTCACATCCAATGTTCGTGGAAGTTCTGCTATTTCCTATCATTTCTAATCACAACCCTTGGTATCACCCAAATGAGGATGGGTATCCCTTTTGGAGTCTTCCTCGTTCCATCTAAGGGAGTTTTTCCTTGCCGGTTGTCCCGGGATCGCTCCTCATGGATATTAACATTTTGTTCTTTATACAATCTGCCTGGAAACAATGTCCATCGTGAAAAGCACTATTTACATACATGAACTTGAACCACCTATCTTATGCCAGCCAGAACTCAGTGTCTTGGCTCGGGGATACCGATCAGAAGGTCGACTCTCTAACCACCCCACACCCCCAGGGGGGTATCGCCAAGCCTCCGCCCTTGGGCCCGTAACCCTCTGTTCTCCAGGCAGTGCTGCATCACGGCTGACCCTGCGCTCTGCCCTCAGCTTCCAATCAATCTGGGATATGCAAAGAAACCTTTTCACTGTGCTGTATATATATATATATATATATATATATATATATATATATATATATATATAACAAATTAATAATTCTATTCTATTATAGTAGGCACGACTCTTTCAATCTCTGGACAAACCATATATATGTGTGTGTGTGTGTGTGTGTGTGTGTGTGTGTGTGTGTGTGTGTGTGTGTGTCACTGGGAAATCTGAGCTGCATCAGCGTGCTTTAGCAATGCCAGGCCATGCCAGGCCTAAAGTGGTAACAAGGCCTTGCTCCAAAACCACACCCTACCGTACTAGTACCGTACATAAGTACATAAGTACGGTTGGTGTGCGCTTCAGGACGCGGCCCTTTGCATTGCGGACACGGAAGCGTTGCGCTGTGGGCAGTATATGGAGGTTGGAAAGCAGACTCACGACACGTAGGCAGGGTAGGCAAATCCGATGAGATTGCAGAGAAGAGACGCTCCATAACCGATAACGAGGTAAACTGCAATAATACCAATGATGGCTGGGAGAGAAGAAGATGGAGAGAAGACAGGAAACAAGGAGGAAGAGACGGATAAGGCATCATCATCACCATAACCATCATCATCATCATTATTATTATTATTATTATTAACATGTTTAATTATGGAATAATCTGTGTTTATGGACTCACACACACACACACGCATGCACATGCATGCACACACACACACACACACACACCACGTCATTTTCCTTGCAAATTGCGTAAACACATGGACTCACCGAGCGCAATGTAAGATCGGTTGACTCCGGTTCTGGCCTCGATCTTCGCCAGCAGATCCGTCATGAGGTTCTTCTCGTGCAGAAATTTGTCGAATCGTTCCTTAACTGCCTGGGCCATGATTGTTTTTTATTATTATTTCTATTTATAAATATATATATAACAACAATCCGATTGTGGAATAAAGTTACATGCGACGCCTCATTCAGCAGCACAACCTCCTCCTTTCTCTGTCTTTTCCCTGCACAGATGCTGCGTCAGACCAAAGCCAAAGCCAAAAGAGGGTTGCCAGGTGTGCGCTCGATTTTCCCCTTCCCACCAACAATAAAAAGAAGGACTAGAAGGACTTTTTGCAGGGGAAGATCACCTGGGATTCATTATGGGATGCTACAGTTTCATTCCTCAGGCTTTATTAATAAATGACAACTTAATTAGATGCCCTGCTTCATATCTACAAGTCCTGCATTGTAAGAGCAGTCATTTATACTCTAGTGCTGCTGTTTATTGTACAAAAGTCCTAATGTCAACACTTTATCGATCTACACAATTGTTATTTACACTATCATGTGCATGTGGATATAGTGTTTTGTTTTTATTTATTTTGTAACTTTTTTATTTTTCTTTCAGACATTTTTTCTCAAGTGTGCACGTTTATCTATCTAGCTCTGTCTGTCTGTCTGTTTAAAGGCTTTGCATTGAAAATGTCTATCTATCTATCTATCTATCTATCTATCTATCTATCTATCTATCTATCTATCTATCTTTCCGTCTGTGTTGAAAAAATGTCTGTCTATCTATCTTCTCCTCTGTCTGTCTGTCTGTGTAAGGCTTTGTGTTGAAAAAATGTATGTCTATATCTATCTATCTATCTATCTATCTATGTCTATCTATCTATCTATCTATCTAGTCTGTCTTGTCTGTCTGTTTAAGGCTTTGTGTTGAAAAATTATAGTATATCTATCTATGTATCTATCTATCTGTCTGTCTGTCTGTCTGTTGTTAAAGGGCTTTGCTTGAAAATGGCTATCTATCTATCTATCTATCTATCTATCTATCTATCTATCTATCTATCTATCTATCTATCTATCTATCTATCTATCTATCTATCTATCTATCTATCTATCTATCTGTCTGTGTAAGGCTTTGTGTTGAAAAAATGTATATCTATCTATCTAACTATCTATCTATCTGTCTGTCTGTCTGTTAAAGGCTTTATGTTGAAAAAATCTATATCTATCTATCTATCATCTATCTGTCTGTTTAAGGCTTTGTGTTGAAAAAATTTATATCTATCTATCTATCTATCTATCTATCTATCTATCTATCTATCTATCTATCTATCTATCTATCTATCTGTCTGTTTGTCTGTCTGTTTAAGGCTTTGTGTTGAAAACATGTATATCTATCTATCTGTCTGTCTATCTGTCTGTCTGTCTGTTTAAGGCTTTGCGTTGAAAAATGTTTAATATCTATCTGGTTTATCTGTCTATCTAGCTGTCTCTAGTCTGTCTGTCTGTCTGTCTGTCTGTCTGTTTAAGGCTTTGCGTTGAAAAAAGGTTTCTCTTAAGCAATTTCTCAGGCAATTTCTTGAATGGGCCATAATATATATAATGCATCCGATTACACACTCCATTTGCTTTACAACAGAATATGATATTTAGGAAACACATGATATTTAAATCTGATCATTGCTTAACAAAACTTTCTACGTAGCTTCCAAAAAAAAAGAACGCGAAATTCCCCACCCTGGCAACCCGGGCTCGGATTGACGTCACTTTGGGGCAAATTGTGCTTGTTCTTGAAACGCCTTTAAACCTTGTTTATAAGTGTTTGCTGAGGATTTCGAACATTATTATCCTCATTATTTTAAATATAGGTTTTGTCAAATGTCAAATCATTTCTATGTACACGCATGCCTTATTAAAATAAATAAATAAATAAATAAATACATGACACCATGCCACACCCTTCCTCATTCAGTGCTTTTACGGGGGCAACAGAGACCGCAGGCTTGTAAATATCACATGAATGTATTCGCAGAATTGAACTGAATTGCTTCTATTTACACAAACATGAAAGAGACAATAGATTATTCATACTAAAAACCCATTTATTTTACATTGATCAAACCTGGATGACCTGCTGAGATAATGGTCCTATCTGCTTATTGTTTATGTAGAGTTTCTCATCTTCTACTGTTTCTCTCTGTTAGGAACCAGGTTCTAAATGGCAAATTCACATGTGTGTGTGTGTGTGTGTGTGTGTGTGCATAAAGCATAAGCATTATTTTATACCCAATGCAGCATTTTATGGAATCCCAGCCCTTGTCAACATGTCCCACTTTTGTACATTCATTCATTCATTCATCTTCTACCGCTTTATCCGATCTTCCCTCGGGTCACGGGGAGTCTGTGTCTATCTCAGGAGTCTATGGGCATTAAGGCAGGATACACCCTGGATGGAATGCCAAACCATCACAGAACACACACACACACACACACACACACACACACATTCATACACTAGGGACAATTTTCCAAGGTGCCAATCAACCTACCGTGCATGTTTTTGGACCGGGGAGGAAACCGGAGAACCCGGAGAAAAAAACCCTGAGGCACGGGGAGAACATGCACAAACTCCACACACACACATGACATTCTCGAGACGGGAATCGAACCCGGACCCTGGCGGTGTGAGGTGAACGTGCTAACCCACTAAGCCACCGTGCCTCTCACTTTTGTACAAGATACTGAAAATTAGGGAAAAGCAACAAAAGGCTGGAAAAGTAAGTGTTGTTAAATAATCATAATAATCATGCTATTTGGAAACGGGTCATCAGCATGCTTGGGTATATAAAACGTACATTACAGAGGCAGAGTCTCTGGCAGAGGTTCACCATTCTGCAAGAAAACACCTGCATCTATAAATTGTGTGTAACCAAATCACGTTTGTTAACATCAGATTTCAAAGACTTTAAAGATCTCAAAGAAAAAGATTCTGAGGAGAATGTGGAGAATTCGCCCAAGGGACGAAGGTGAAAATCAATACGCACTGCATTTAAAAAAAAAACACATAATAGAGATCAATAAAAGGGCTCAAAATCACCTTTTTTTGGGGAAACATTGGGTGTATTCTAAGAGGAGGGAGACCATTTGGCTTGTTATCAACCCTGAAAATCCTGCATCTCTGATAGTATGCATTAGTGCCTATATAAAAGGCAGCTTCGCATCTAGAAATGCACCATCAATGCCGAAAAGCATTTACAGTTTTTACAGACAAATATGATGACTTTTTTTTTTTGGGGGGGGGCTTGCATATTAGAGCAATACCATGCACATACAACAGAACTGCCTACAGTCCTACTGAAGATTTAATATACGGTATAAATGCTGAAAGAAATCTTTTTTTTTCTTGTAAAAATGACACGATTTAAAAAAAAGTATATATATTTTTTACACTACTGACGCTTCTTTCTTTCAAGCAGCTTGGTCGTGAGTTTTTTTTCGTCAGGCAGCTGAAAGTGATCGAGGATACATCTGCGTATACTTTTTATAGTGCTGAAATAAATCTTTAGCCGGGTCTCAAATCACACACCACGACCCAACACTTAAAAGCATTTACCGTCTAGTCGATTAGCACATTTATCATACGTATACAATGATGGCTAGTTATTTAAAAAATCCCATCCAAGAAAAATGAGGAGGTATAAAAGCAATAAAGCGGTATTGTGTTGATTTGATATCATTAACAAACTCATCGTCTGTTGTTTTTTTAATATATATATATATATCTGCATTGTTATATCTGCAATTTCCACTAGAGAGTCCCAACCCTGTCTCTGGAGCTTTGTGGAGGAAAACAACAACAACAACAACAACAACAACAACATTATATTATGTGCATGTGTTTACTCCAAGATCTTATTTATCAATTTAATGAAGAACAACATTAGTGTATCCAGAAAACTTTATTTCCTTCCGTTAGATATCTAAATTTCCTCTATTTGTCGTGTTTATGGCTTTAATTATAATACACGCATATTTGTAAACAATAGCCGTGCAAACGCAATCACTATCCCCGGGGTGGGATCACAGCCGAACCTGCTAACGCGTTCCCAAGACCTGCATTTTGATTGGCTGCCATCCACGGAGAGGACATCTGATTGGCTGATATTTCACCGTTAGACCTGGGACACCATGCTATTGGTCCTCGGAGGAACTTATTTTACCGCCCTTGTCCGGAAGCAATATTTTTAGCCCCTTGCTAGTCAGCTAGCTACGTCGTAACCAAATGCAGGCGAACACCATCGGCGTCTTTCGGTCGTTTTGCCGGGGTTTGGTCTAAATCCACACACGGTCACCGACATGGCGGCGTCTCTTTGTCGCGGCGGTGCGAATTGAACCGAAAGTTTTCAGCGGCACGGGTCCCGGTATGCGCTTAGCCTCGTTAGCATGGAGACAAAACGAGGGGAGATTCCCAACGGCGTATTGGACGACCTCTGCAGGTAGCTGCGTAGTAACTCCTTTATAACTATTTATGCACAAACAACAACAACAACTAATATTTGTTTATGATAAAAACAAACAAACATCTACTCCAGGGTTTGACCCGCAACTATATAGCACTCACTTAGAATACAGGCTCCATGGCTCTCTCCGTTTAAACAAGCAATGCACTGTGTCTCATCAATAAATAAATAAATACATTTTTCTGTAAACATTTAATTTTTGCTATTAAAAAGTATTTGGGTGTTTCAATATCACGTTTAAAAGACATGCAGTCCTGCTTGGTGAAGATGATGATCCTGATGGAAGTGATTCGGACTGTGATTCCCCTGTGGATCATTTGTGTACAAAGATATTTACAAACAAAAGTAGTGATCAGGAAAGGAGCAAGAATTTAAAAAGAAGTATAATAAAGAGGTTTCGATATTTCTAGACCAGAAAGACATTCCCTAAATAAAGGACTAAATAAAAACTCGACAATAGTGAGTGGGTTAGTGTGTTGTTATTTTGGCATTGATATGCAGGAAAGATTCAATAATAATAATAACGAGATGATTAATTTCAATACAGGTGATGCAACAGATATTGATATGGAGGATGCCGATAATGAAATTTGCAATTTAATCCTTTATCTTACTGCAGGTTTGCTTTGGAATAAGTAGGTTTGTTTATGATCTAGTCGCTGTTTGGTGCAACAAAAGTGATGTGAAGGGCAGGTCACGTCTATCACTACTAGACAGTAAGATATTAATGTTTACATATTTAAGTTCATGAGCATCATTTTGAAATGCTGCTGCATTGACGTCCCTCATCAAATTCCATAAAGGGTTTGATTGATTGTTTGTTTGTTTTTCTCTAAAACAAATGCAGGATGAATTTGCGTACAAGAAGACTATAAGTAAATTTCCTTCTTTTTAGTAAATATTAAAGTTAATATATGTGATTAAATTATTTCTGACCAATCATTTGTTGTTTATAAAACTATGAAATGTGTACTATTTTGCATCCGGTCCTTTTTTTGTTTGTTTTGTTTTTACCCAGGATTGTATAACGTTATAGCGATTGGTACACAATTCAGCTTCTTGGTAGAAATTGTGCTGCAATATTTCAGAATTTTAAAAACGATGCTCATGAACTGAAATGTATATCTTGATATTCAAACCTTCCAGGCCATTAAACTGTGCGTACATACCAAAAGGGAACACGGCGACTATTCATTAAATCTACTGATTATCACATCGTATTGTAAACTAACCGGCCTCTGGCAAAGCAACTTTAATGAATAAAAGGGTTTCAATTGTAGAATAGTCTTGCTTTTATTACCAGCATCATTTATGTTGATTT
>JACRUU010000009.1:2436083-2441083 GCA_030449085.1 Kryptopterus vitreolus | reverse complement strand
GCCACTGGTGTTTGTTTTCACTAATGATAATCACACATTTGAATCACGCATGCATATTTGTCCATGCATGTGTTGATTAGGGTAATATTATACATTATACGGTTTATTGTTACTATTGCCCAGATGCCGTATTTGGGCCCTTGAGCGAGTGTGTGTGTATGTATGTGTATGTATGTTGTATGTGTGTTATGTAAAATATATGTATAATATAAATATATATTATATATTATATAGTATATATATATATATATATATATATATATATATATATATATATATATATATATATATATATATATATATATATATATATATATATATATATATTATATATATATATATATATATATATATATATATAATATATATATATATATATATATATATATATATATAATATATATAGTCTCTATATATATATATATATATATATATATATATATATATATATATATATATGTGGGTATGTATGTATGTATGTATATAAACCGGAGGCACGGTGGCTTAGTGGTTAGCACGTTCGCCTCACACCGCCAGGATCCGGGTTCGATTCCCGTCTCGGGAATGTGTGTGTGGAGTTTGCATGTTCTCCCCGTGCCTCAGGGGGTTTTTCTCCGGGTTCTCCGGTTTCCCCCCCCGGTCCAAAAACATGCACGGTAGGTTGATTGGCACCTTGGAAAATTGTCCCTAGTGTATGAATGTGTGTGTGTGTGTGTCCTGTGATGGGTTGGCATTCCATCCAGGGTGTATCCTGCCTTAATGCCCATAGACGCCTGAGATAGACACAGGCTCCCCGTGACCCGAGGAAGATCGGATAAAAGCGGTAGAAGATGAATGAATGAATGTATATAAACCATTTTTTATTCAATAGTTCAGAGCGTTTTTGCCTAACATCATTGAAATCCAGATTTTTTTTTTGTCAGTGAATTAGACATTTATTTTATCGAATGAACAAATGAATGCTCTTTTATTCTTAAAATATTTATAAAATAATGTACTAAATTGAGAATATAGTGTTTCATTGATTAGTGATGGAAGACCTCTGAGATATGCCTTTGATTTAAGAATTATTAACTTGCTTAAACAGATATTTATGTATGTATTATTTATTTATTTAATTTCTTCCCGTCCTCACTCCAGATGCGGCGTCTGACACGGGCCGCTCGAACGGCCAGTCGGAGCACGAGCACATTCACTCCTCGAAGTGCTTCCTCAACTTCAAGTTCGACCGCGAGGCCATCATGAAGTCGTGCTTCGACTCCTGACTACCTCTGCGTCACTTCCTCAGTTTTAAAGGCACAGATTGTTGAGCCGTTCTGTGAACTCGCATATTCGTAACACAACTTTCTCTTTTTTTGGGGGGGGGGTGGGTTTGGGGGGCGGGGTAGTCATAAAAACGGTTGTTGGACCAATATGACTACAAACTTAGGAGTCTTTTTCACCGACCGTACATGAATCTTGTCTTTTTTTTTTTTTTTTTTTTAAAAGATCGGCAGTGGTATTATTCAAACGTGTGCAATCGTTTTTATTTCCCCTTTCCGCTGTCACGCAAGAAGATTGCGACTGTTGAGCTGTTGAGCTTTTAGCACTGAAACACACAGAGAGAGAGAGAGAGAGGGGAGAGAGAAACAATGCTTCTAGTTTACCCAGGGGTCTGTTTAGTGAGTTCCGAAGCGTTTCTGATTAGTTCTTTTGGATCCAGTGGTGTTGTTACGTGTTCATGTGTGTAATATATATATTTTTTTATAAACTACGATGCACTGCTGGACGCGACAGTTCAGAACTACATCTTTTACTCATTCTCTAGTGATTAATTTACAATAACAACCAGAGCTTTAAAGTATTAAAAAAAAAAAAAAAAAAAAGCAGGGCATCATTTTTTTCATGGAGAAACAAATTTCCCATTCGCTGAGCCGCGGGAGAAAAAAAAGGCTGGACTCGTCTCGCACTCGGCTCACGTAAACGATCACACTCGATATCACCATCGGAGAATATCACCATCTTGCCTTTTGAATGTGAAGCTTTTACGGCGTAATTCCATTGTTTTTAACGAAGCAACGTTCGTCCCCTCCCGTCCCCGTCCCCCTCCCTCTCCTTCTTCCCAATCAAGATTTCAAATGCTGCTAGAGTTTGCACATTCTAGCCTTTCGATGTCCTTAATCAAGTGGGTCAGCTCTATGTAAACAGATGCATCTTGTTTGTCCTTGATCACCGCTGATAAATCTTTCTCAGGAACCCTTTTCCCTCCCCCCCTCCCCCCTCCCCCCTCCCCATCGATGGACAAGTCTACAAAGATGTTATTTACCATCGCTTGTTTTTCATTGCCATATATATTAGTTTCTACTCATCAATAAATCAACATAATGTTGAATAACATTTCTGTGGCTTTTGGCATGTTTTCAGAAAGGCATCCAATCTGATCAATTGTTGGGGTGAAAAAAAAAAAACCCATTTGAATCATTTTTTAAATTGCATCCGATGCCGCTGTTGATCTCATCTGGTCTCGTCCATCCGATACCCTGAGAAATTCCTTCCCCTGCCCCGCATGTTATGACATTGTTGTATGGGATCGTATCAGCATACATGTTTTTATTTTCGCTTTGACTCTCGGGCCGGTGACGTTTCCCCTCCCCGTGAGCAGGATTTTCTACTGATAACACCGGGATTAAACATGTTTAAAGAAAACGAAGAACGGCTTGACCGGTCATCACCCCTCCCTTTTTTTTTCCAGTCCAGAGCCGTAGCGTGTGTATACACGTGTTTACTCACACGGCCCTTCTCTAAACCTTCTCAACATCTGATTCAACTCCTGGAGAGGATGTTGGTTTATAAGAATGCTTACTAAACTCCATTAATGACTAATTCTGTTAATCCACTTCAGTTTTCTGTGTATCTGTAATTATTTCAAATGTTTCATCGAGCACACGTATTAAGAATCAAATATCTGGTGTGTGTGTGTGTGTGTGGCGTGTGTGTGTGCACGTGCCCGTCCGAACCTTCACAGATGCGAAAGGAGATTACCGGCGTAATGGACGTGGTCGTGACCTCTAAAAAATACCTCAAATTCCCTCTGTTGCAAGAATCACCACTCTCTGAGGGGCGGGGGCGGCGGGGCAGGAAGGGGGGGGGGGGGGGGGGGGGGGGGGTCAGTTGACTTGTTCAAGACATGTGTACGGTTACAAGTTTCAACAGCTTAGATCCCATTCTGCCCAAGCCGAACCAAAGAACTTTGGTCTGATGCCCCGAGGAGATTGGTGGTGTGTGTGTGTGTGGTGTGTGTGCAACAGAGTAAAAAAAATGCGACCGGGCGGGGCGGGGGGGGGGGGGGGGGGTTTGGTTTCCCTTTTTTTTCTTTGCTTGGTTTTTTTCCCTTTATAGGATTCTTTTCAACACAATACCCTGTATATATATATTAAATAGTATATACGGGAAAAAAGGGGTTACTAATAGTTTTTTTTTTGTTATCATCTGA
This sequence comes from Kryptopterus vitreolus, assembly GCA_030449085.1. Taxonomy (NCBI): domain Eukaryota; kingdom Metazoa; phylum Chordata; class Actinopteri; order Siluriformes; family Siluridae; genus Kryptopterus; species Kryptopterus vitreolus. The sequence continues at coordinate 2,437,611 of JACRUU010000009.1, read as the reverse complement.
CCATGTCATGTAAAATCAGCGCTGACGACGGCATGATTTTCCACTGAAAGGTGATTGGATTTGTTGATGAATTCTGCTGTAGTTTTATTTAAAAAATATATAATCTATTTTTTTTTTCTGTCGAGGTTTGAAACTTTTTTTTTCTTACACTGGGAACTTAAAGCGCCACCTATGGACAAAAAGTAATCAAGTAATCAGTTATTTTATAAAGTAATTGAAACTGACTAGTTATACATTTTTATATTATTTCATAGTTGTTTTAGAATATACACACACCCACACATACATATATACAAACACACATACAGAGAGGGGTTTTTCTCCCCGGGTTCTTCTCCGGTTTTTCTCCTCCCCTTCTCCAAAAACATTACGGTAGGTTTGATTGCACCTTGAAATTTTCCCTATGGTGTGTGTGTGTGTGAGTGTGTGTGTGTGATGGGTTTGCATCCATCCAGTTCCATATCCTGCCTTAATGCCCTAGACCCGCCTGAGATAGACAGACTCCCGTGAAAACGTCTCCCTCCCTTCTCTCGCCGAAGCTGAATGTGTCTTTCCGAAAGTGAGAGAGTAGGGGTTGCGTTTAAGGCGCTGGGATACCGACGGAAGGATGTGGGTTCGAGACCGGCTATCACCCTTGTCCTTGAACAAGTCATTAACCCCCGCTGTGCTCCGGGGGGCCATCCATGGCTTGACCCTGCGCGCTGCCCCCCAGATTCCAAACCAGCTGGGATATGCGAAGAAAAGAATTTCCCTCACTTTTATCGTAAGTATGTAAACATAATAAATAAATACAAGTTTTCACACGCCATGATCCAACGGTTTTTCATTGTTCTAATGCTGTAAGTATAAATTTGCTTCTTTTTATTTCCGTCGTTTATCCCGACCTTTTCCGGAATGAAGGTGGCGAAAATGACCCACCCTTTGTGTGAGCGTCGGGTCATAACACAATCAATGAGTCAAAGTGGACAGAAGCGAAAAAAAATGCTTCATTCCTCTCGTGATGACATCATTGACATGCCTCGCTCCTTACTCATCCTTCTCAAAGGTAACTGTGTAATAAAGCGATTCATGTATTATTTACTACCTTCGTGGCTTCCTAGTGATCTAATATGAAAATGCCTTTAAAGATAAATAAATAAAGGAATAAAACACAACAGTAAGAGAGGAACGGGAGTGATGTATCCTGGGCACCTGGAGATGGCTCCTGATTGGTGGCTTTCCTGAGGGCAGCCTTTTAAAGCTCCACCTCTAGGTGACAAGCCTGCGAGTCAGAGCAGCTGAGTGTATGTCTATATAAAGTGTGAGTGAGTGTGTATCGTGAGACCTGGGCTTGCTAATCCAAAAAAAAGGGGGTGTATAAAATATAAAAATAAAAAAAAAAATTTAAAAATGCTTTCCGAACTCTTCATCACGCTCCTGCTCGTCCACGGGTCGGTGTTGGGGGACAGTTCTTCTGAAGAGGACCATTCCAAAAGTGAGTAAGCTCTCATTCTAATAATATAATATAATCATGCTATAATAATAATAA
>JACRUU010000009.1:2339470-2435583 GCA_030449085.1 Kryptopterus vitreolus | reverse complement strand
AAAGTCATCATATTTGTCTGTAAAAACTGTAAATGCTTTTCGGCATTGATGGTGCATTTCTAGATGCGAAGCTGCCTTTTATATAGGCACTAATGCATACTATCAGAGATGCAGGATTTTCAGGGTTGATAACAAGCCAAATGGTCTCCCTCCTCTTAGAATACACCCAATGTTTCCCCAAAAAAAGGTGATTTTGAGCCCTTTTATTGATCTCTATTATGTGTTTTTTTTTTAAATGCAGTGCGTATTGATTTTCACCTTCGTCCCTTGGGCGAATTCTCCACATTCTCCTCAGAATCTTTTTCTTTGAGATCTTTAAAGTCTTTGAAATCTGATGTTAACAAACGTGATTTGGTTACACACAATTTATAGATGCAGGTGTTTTCTTGCAGAATGGTGAACCTCTGCCAGAGACTCTGCCTCTGTAATGTACGTTTTATATACCCAAGCATGCTGATGACCCGTTTCCAAATAGCATGATTATTATGATTATTTAACAACACTTACTTTTCCAGCCTTTTGTTGCTTTTCCCTAATTTTCAGTATCTTGTACAAAAGTGAGAGGCACGGTGGCTTAGTGGGTTAGCACGTTCACCTCACACCGCCAGGGTCCGGGTTCGATTCCCGTCTCGAGAATGTTGTACCATGTGTGTGTGTGGAGTTTGTGCATGTTCTCCCCGTGCCTCAGGGTTTTTTTTCTCCGGGTTCTCCGGTTTCCTCCCCGGTCCAAAAACATGCACGGTAGGTTGATTGGCACCTTGGAAAAATTGTCCCTAGTGTATGAATGTGTGTGTGTGTGTGTGTGTGTGTGTGTGTGTTCTGTGATGGTTTGGCATTCCATCCAGGGTGTATCCTGCCTTAATGCCCATAGACTCCTGAGATAGGCACAGACTCCCCGTGACCCGAGGGAAGATCATAAAGCGGTAGAAGATGAATGAATGAATGAATGTACAAAAGTGGGACATGTTGACAAGGGCTGGGATTCCATAAAATGCTGCATTGGGTATAAAATAATGCTTATGCTTTATGCACACACACACCACACACACACACACATGTGAATTTGCCATTTAGAACCTGGTTCCTAACAGAGAGAAACAGTAGAAGATGAGAAACTCTACATAAACAATAAGCAGATAGGACCATTATCTCAGCAGGTCATCCAGGTTTGATCAATGTAAAATAAATGGGTTTTTAGTATGAATAATCTATTGTCTCTTTCATGTTTGTGTAAATAGAAGCAATTCAGTTCAATTCTGCGAATACATTCATGTGCTATTTACAAGCCTGCGGTCTCTGTTGCCCCCGTAAAAGCACTGAATGAGGAAGGGTGTGGCATGGTGTCATGTATTTATTTATTTATTTATTTATTTATTTTAATAAGGCATGCGTGTACATAGAAATGATTTGACATTTGACAAAACCTATATTTAAAATAATGAGGATAATAATGTTCGAAATCCTCAGCAAACACTTATAAACAAGGTTTAAAGGCGTTTCAAGAACAAGCACAATTTGCCCCAAAGTGACGTCAATCCGAGCCCGGGTTGCCAGAGTGGGGAATTTCGCGTTCTTTTTTTTTGGAAGCTACGTAGAAAGTCTTGTTAAGCAATGATCAGATTTAACTATCATGTGTTTCCTAAATATCATATTCTGTGTAAAGCAAATGGAGTGTGTAATCGGATGCATTATATATATTATGGCCCATTCAAGAAATTGCCTGAGAAATTGCTTAAGAGAAACCTTTTTTCAACGCAAAGCCTTAAACAGACAGACAGACAGACAGACAGACAGACTAGACAGACATAGACAGCTAGATAGACAGATAAACATTTTTCAACGCAAAGCCTTAAACAGACAGACAGACAGATAGACAGACAGATAGATAGATATACATGTTTTCAACACAAAGCCTTAAACAGACAGACAAACAGACAGATAGATAGATAGATAGATAGATAGATAGATAGATAGATAGATAGATAGATAGATAGATAGATAGATATAAATTTTTTCAACACAAAGCCTTAAACAGACAGATAGATAGATAGATAGATAGATAGATATACATTTTTTCAACATAAAGCCTTTAACAGACAGACAGACAGACAGATAGATAGATAGTTAGATAGATAGATATACATTTTTTCAACACAAAGCCTTACACAGACAGACAGATAGATAGATAGATAGATAGATAGATAGATAGATAGATAGATAGATAGATAGATAGATAGATAGATAGATAGATAGATAGATAGATAGATAGATAGACAGATAGACATTTTCAACGCAAAGCCTTAACAGACAGAGATAGACAGACAGACAGATAGTAGATAGACAGACAGATAGATATACATTTTTTCAACACAAAGCCTTAAACAGACAGACAAACAGACAGATAGATAGATAGATAGATAGATAGATAGATAGATAGATAGATAGATAGATATACATTTTTTCAACACAAAGCCTTACACAGACAGACAGACAGACAGACAGACAGATAGATAGATAGATAGATAGATAGACATTTTCAACGCAAAGCCTTAAACAGACAGACAGACAGATAGATAGATAAACGTGCACACTTGAGAAAAAATGTCTGAAAGAAAAATAAAAAAGTTACAAAATAAATAAAAACAAAACACTATATCCACATGCACATGATAGTGTAAATAACAATTGTGTAGATCGATAAAGTGTTGACATTAGGACTTTTGTACAATAAACAGCAGCACTAGAGTATAAATGACTGCTCTTACAATGCAGGACTTGTAGATATGAAGCAGGGCATCTAATTAAGTTGTCATTTATTAATAAAGCCTGAGGAATGAAACTGTAGCATCCCATAATGAATCCCAGGTGATCTTCCCCTGCAAAAAGTCCTTCTAGTCCTTCTTTTTATTGTTGGTGGGAAGGGGAAAATCGAGCGCACACCTGGCAACCCTCTTTTGGCTTTGGCTTTGGTCTGACGCAGCATCTGTGCAGGGAAAAGACAGAGAAAGGAGGAGGTTGTGCTGCTGAATGAGGCGTCGCATGTAACTTTATTCCACAATCGGATTGTTGTTATATATATATTTATAAATAGAAATAATAATAAAAAACAATCATGGCCCAGGCAGTTAAGGAACGATTCGACAAATTTCTGCACGAGAAGAACCTCATGACGGATCTGCTGGCGAAGATCGAGGCCAGAACCGGAGTCAACCGATCTTACATTGCGCTCGGTGAGTCCATGTGTTTACGCAATTTGCAAGGAAAATGACGTGGTGTGTGTGTGTGTGTGTGTGTGCATGCATGTGCATGCGTGTGTGTGTGTGAGTCCATAAACACAGATTATTCCATAATTAAACATGTTAATAATAATAATAATAATAATGATGATGATGATGATGTTATGGTGATGATGATGCCTTATCCGTCTCTTCCTCCTTGTTTCCTGTCTTCTCTCCATCTTCTTCTCTCCCAGCCATCATTGGTATTATTGCAGTTTACCTCGTTATCGGTTATGGAGCGTCTCTTCTCTGCAATCTCATCGGATTTGCCTACCCTGCCTACGTGTCGTGAGTCTGCTTTCCAACCTCCATATACTGCCCACAGCGCAACGCTTCCGTGTCCGCAATGCAAAGGGCCGCGTCCTGAAGCGCACACCAACCGTACTTATGTACTTATGTACGGTACTAGTACGGTAGGGTGTGGTTTTGGAGCAAGGCCTTGTTACCACTTTAGGCCTGGCATGGCCTGGCATTGCTAAAGCACGCTGATGCAGCTCAGATTTCCCAGTGACACACACACACACACACCACACACACACACACACACACCACACACACACACACACATATATAGGGTATTATGGTTTGTCCAGAGATTGAAAGAGTCGTGCCTACTATAATAGAATAGAATTATTATTTGTTATATATATATATATATATATATATATATATATATATATTATATATATATAATATACAGCACAGTGAAAAGGTTTTCTTTGCATATCCCAGATTGATTGGAAGCTGAGGGCAGAGCGCAGGGTCAGCCGTGATGCCTGAGCAGCACTGCCTGGAGAACAGAGGGTTACGGGCCCAAGGGCGGAGGCTTGGCGATACCCCCCTGGGGGTGTGGGGTGGTTAGAGAGTCGACCTTCTGATCGGTATCCCCGAGCCAAGACACTGAGTTCTGGCTGGCATAAGATAGGTGGTTCAAGTTCATGTATGTAAATAGTGCTTTTCACGATGGACATTGTTTCCAGGCAGATTGTATAAAGAACAAAATGTTAATATCCATGAGGAGCGATCCCGGGACAACCGGCAAGGAAAAACTCCCTTAGATGGAACGAGGAAGACTCCAAAAGGGATACCCATCCTCATTTGGGTGATACCAAGGGTTTGATTAGAAATGATAGGAAATAGCAGAACTTCCACGAACATTGGATGTGAGGGATGTCCTATGAAGTCGGGTCCGAAGTCCAAAGTCTCTTTAGATGGTTCGGGATGTTTGCAGCATCTACTCTATGAAGGTTTGAAGGAAGCTCAGGAAGGCTCGGACGCTGTGTGTCTTATAGGAGACATTATGGTGACGTCATCCGTTAGATGTGGGAGTGGCTTTGGGATTCCTGCACACATAAACCACATACAAAACATATATACAATACAACCCGCGGGACCACTGTCTCGGGTCCAGGCTTGCTGCCAGGTCCAGTGTGTATAGGTGTATTTGGTATAGATAGAGTATTCCCAGCAGGTCGATATGTTTCTATTAGGGCTGTCATAATATTTAATCATGATTAATCGCAAGATTGCCACGAGTTCACTCGCGATTAATCGCAAGTTTTCAATGTACAATTAATTAATTAATTCATGTACTTTAACAGTTATATAAATACCCCTCAAAATCTCTCCCTTTAATACAATTATTGGTGATCTAATATTTATTTTACTCGGGAAATTCTTCTTTTAATATGAATTTCTTGTTCACTTCAAGTGGTTGTTTTAATTGGTTTAAATATGAGACGTGGCTCCTTTAAGAGTTATGTTCCGGTTTTGGTTGCTTTCCATAGAAACTGGTGAATGAATTCAGACGGACAAGGACAATCGTCTGTCCGAATCAGGAGAAACGATTGGAAATGTTCGGGTTAAAGGTCATGCAGTCCGATTGTCACATCGTTCTTGAGCAAGAGGGTTACTGTGTGTCTGGAATGTCCGATATTCAGCCAGATCCTTGTGTCGGTTTCTTACAGGTTCTTTCCAGACGCATAGATTTGGGGCGGATCTGGCTCCTGTGTGAACGTGTGTATCGGTGGCCCAGTGTCACACAACTGCCTACAGCAGTATAGAGGAAATGTGGTTATAATGTGGTATGGAGGAAAAATAAATAAATAAATATAACAGACGTGCAAAGGAAGAACAACATGTAATTGCACGTCTTAATGTTTTTGACATGGTCAGTTCCTGTGAACTGAAAATCATTAGTGAATAGTCCGATTGATCGACATGCGATTTTATTAAGCCCTGATTTAAGGCTCTAACATGTCATATTAGCATTATAACATCTATTAGGCAATTCGGATTTCATTTCCAGTGAGTGCTTTATATAAATTCCCAGGTCGAACTGTGAAACCGATCCGGAGCACTATATATATATATATATATATATATACAGACGTGGACAAAATTGTTGGTACCCTTTGGTCAATGAAAGAAAAAGTCACAATGGTCACAGAAATAACTTTAATCTGACAAAAAGTAATAATAAATAAAAATTCTATAAATGTTAACCAATGAAAGTCAGACATTGTTTTTCAACCATGCTTCAAACAGAATTATGTAAAAAAATAAACTCATGAAACAGGCATGGACAAAAATGATGGTACCCCTAGAAAACACAGAAAATAATGTGACCAAAGGGACATGTTAATTGAAGGTGTGTCCACTAATTAGCATCACAGGTGTCTACAACCTTGTAATCAGCCATTGGGCCTATATATATGGCTCCAGGTAATCACTGTGTTGTTTGGTGATATGGTGTGTACCACACTCGACATGGACCAGAGGAAGCAAAGGAAAGAGCTGTCTCAAGAGATCAGAAAGAAAATTATAGACAAGCATGTTAAAGGTAAAGGCTATAAGACCATCTCCAAGCAACTAGATGTTCCTGTGAGTACAGTTGCACATATTATTCAGAAGTTTAAGATCCATGGGACTGTAGCCAACCTCCCTGGACGTGGCCGCAGGAGGAAAATTGATGACAAATCTAAGAGACGGATAATCCGAATGGTAACAAAAGAGCCTAGAAAGACTTCTAAAGAGATTCAAGGTGAACTTCATGCTCAAGGAACATCAGTGTCAGATCGCACCATCCGTCGTTGTTTGAGCCAAAGTGGACTACATGGGAGACGACCAAGGAGGACACCATTGTTGAAAACGAATCATAAAAAAGCAAGACTGGAATATGCCAAACTACATGTTGACAAGCCACAAAGCTTCTGGGAGAATGTCCTGTGGACAGATGAGACAAAAATCGAAGTTTTTGCCAAGGCACATCAGCTGTATGTTCACAGACGAAAAAATGAAGCATATCAAGAAAAGAACACTGTCCCTACTGTGAAACATGGAGGAGGCTCTGTTATGTTCTGGGGCTGCTTTGCTGCGTCTGGCACAGGGTGTCTTGAATCTGTGCAGGGTACAATGAAATCTCAAGACTATCAAGGAATTCTAGAGAGAAATGGTACTAGCCAGTGTCAGAAAGCTTGGTCTCGGTCGCAGGTCATGGGTCTTGCAACAGGACAATGACCCAAAACACAACAGCTAAAAACACCCAAGAATGGCTAAGAGGAAAACCAATTGGACTTATTCTAAAGTGGCCGTCTATGAGCCCTGACCTCAATCCTATTGAGCATCTTTGGAAGGAGCTGAAACATGCAGTCTGGAAAAGGCACCCTTCAAACCGGACACAACTGGAGCAGTTTGCTCATGAGGAGTGGGCCAAAATACCTGCTGAGAGGTGCAGATGTCTCATTGACAAGTTACAGGAAGCGTTTGATTGCAGTGATTGCCTCAAAAGGTTGCGCAACAAAAAATTAAGTTAGGGGTACCATCATTTTTGTCCATGCCTGTTTCATGAGTTTATTTTTTTACATAATTCTGTTGAAGCATGGTTGAAAAACAATGTCTGACTTCATTGGTTAACATTTATAGAATTTTTATTATTATTACTTTTGTCAGATTAAAGTTATTTCTGTGACCATTGTGACTTTTTCTTTCATTGACCAAAGGGTACCAACAATTTGCTCCCTGTCTGTATATATATATATATATATATATGTATATATATATATATACATATATATATATAATAAGGATATAATATATATATTATTCTCATTCATTCATATTCTACCGCTTTATCCGATCTTCCCTTCGGGTCACGGGGAGTCTGTGTCTATCTCAGGCGTCTATGGGTATTAATGCAGGATACACTCTGATGGAATGCCAACCATCACACGCAGCACCACACACATTCACACACATTCACACAATTTTTCCAAGGTGCCAATCAACCTACCGTGCATGTTTTTGGACCGGGGGGAAAACCGGAGAACCCGGAGAAAAACCCCCCTGAGGCACGGGGAGAACATCAAACTCCACACACACATGGCTGAGACGGGAATCGAACCCGGACCCTGGCGGTGTGAGGGCGAACGTGCTCTTACCACACACACACACACACACACACTATAATACATACACACACACACACACACACACAGTATCTATATATATATATATATATATATATATATATATATAGACATACCCACACATCACATACATATATATACATACATACAACACACACACCACACATATATAGATTACATACATACACACACACACACACACACACACACAGAGAGAGATATACATACACAGTACAACACACACACACAACACACCATATATATATATATATATAATATATATATACACACACATACACACACACACACACACACACACACACATATATATATATATACATACACACACACACACACACACACACATACACACATATACATATACATCACAAACAACACACACATACACACACACACACACACACACAAAGCATATACTCACAACACACACACACACACATATATATATATATATATACACACATACACACACACATATATATTACATACACCACAACCACACACACATTTTGCTACCACACCATACACACATATATATATATATATACATAACACACACACACACATATATATATACATACATACACACACACACATACACACACATATATATATATATATATACNACACACACACACACACACACACACACACACATACACACACACACATATCACACACACATATATATATATATATATATAGGGCTCCGTCCGATCGGTTTTGTGTCGTCGTTTCTCGTTCTTTTTAAATGCTAAAAAACCTTTTATTGTTTGAGACCCATTATGAAGAACATCAGAGGTTCACCGCAGGCAGGCAGGGAGCGAGCGGAGAAAGGCTGATGTATAAAAGAGGAAGGTCTCTGTGGGGAAGTCGACAGTGAATTTAGGAAGGAAGTATTAAGTCTAGATCTTTGCCGTATTTCATTAGGAATGTATAGAGCGTAAGCAGAACAATGTTAATAAGCACTTTGGTAACAATCAGACGACGTCTCCACGCGTCGTGTTTGTTGTTACCAGACGGGCTCGTTGGAGCAGTTTTTAACAACGGATGTTCTCCTGGGTTTACCACACACACCCACACACACAACACACACACACACACACACACACACACATCAGTCTCTAGAGTGTTTTTTCTGTTAAAGTGATGCAAACACCAGGCTGCAGGCTGAAATACTTCACTGATTAATGAGAGCAGAGTGAGAATGCTTGTGTTTGACATGACAGGAAGTCAGTGAGACGTTTGGAGCACCGTCCTGAGCAGAAAAGCATCACACACAACCGTATGGAGGTCAGCAGGAGACGACCGTGTCGGGATTTAACCCATTCGTCTCCTGAGCTGAAAGGAGTAGAATCTTAACGTTTTGTCCAGTGATAGACAATAATAAAGTCAATTAAATGTATTATTGCCCTTAAGTAGCTTTATTTTTTATATGAAAGAAGTGGAACCTTAATATATTTCTTAGCAATAATAATAATAATAATAATAATATTAACATTAATAATAAAGTAAATTAAATGTATTATTGCCCTTTAGTAGCTTTATTTTTATATGAAAGAAGTGAAACCTTAATATATTTATGAATAATAATATTAATAATATTAATATTGATAATAAAGTAAATGAAATGTTATTTTGTTTAAGTAGATTTATTTTATTTATTTATTTATTTTTATAAGAAATTAGTAAACCTTAATATGGTTCTACTATAATATTATAGTATTATTGTACTTGAGTAGCATTATATATAATATATTTATATATGGTGTGTGTGTGTGTGTGTGTTATGTGTATGTATAGTATATATATATATATATATATATATACTATATATATATATATATATATATATATACTATATATATATATATATTTAATATAAACCTTAATACGGTTCAACATTTTTTCCCAGTGATAGACCATAATAAAGTAAATTAAATGTATTATTGTACTTAAGTTTAGCTTTATATATATATATATATATATATATATATATAGATAGATAGATAGATAGATAGATAGATAGTATGATGTAGTATAGATAGATAGATATAGATATATATGAAAGAAGTGGAACCTTTAATATTACAATTTACAATAATAAAGTAAATTAAATGTGTTATTTTATTTAAGCAGCTTTATTTTTTTATTTATAATAAGAAATGAGTAGAACCTTAATACGGTTCGACATTTTGCCCAGTGATGGACAATAATAATGTAAATTAAATGTATTATTGCAGTTAAGCAGCTTTTTTTTTTGTATATGAAATGAACCTTAATACGGGTCTACATGTTGCCCAGTGGTGGACAGTCATAAAGTAAGTTTTGTTTTTCGCACATTTTTGTGGACATCCTGGAGACTGCCATGTGTGAAAACCACGAGCGATCGGCATTTCCTGAAAACGCATCAACAAAGTGGTATAGATTCTGCATTCACAGGCGTTTCCGCTTGTTTATAATTAGGTATAAATCACCAATTTAATTACTAGAAGCGGAATATTGCTTAGGAACGTCTTAGGAACATGAAACAGGGGCATTATGTTTCTTCACTACCGCTATAGGGATGTTAATACAGTGGCCTGTGGATCCAAAGGTCACAGGTTCAAATCCCACCACCACCAACCAACCCAAGCTGCCACTAGTTGGCCCCTTGGGCAAGGCCCTTAACCCTCAGGTTTGTAAGTGGGTCTGGATAAAGGCGTCTGCCAAAAATGCTGTAAATGTAAACGTAAGGAAGAGCCGATGTCCATTTTGTTTTTATTGTTGTCTTTTTCTTCGTTGTGGTTGTTTGAAAGCGCTCCATTTGTCCTTTTGGAAAGGACGGCGGTTTGTGACTCACTCGTTACCCAAATGGTAAACGAGCCGCCTGCTGCATCGGCGCGCGCCACACGTGTGTCAAGCGAACCTCTGAGTCACCGGCGTCCGCCCGGCTGAAGATCCGATACCGAAGCGTTCGTGCCTTTGCTTGCTGATCGTTTCACACGCATTCCACAATGAACAGATCGAGTTGCAACAAAAGCAAATGGAGATAAATATCAGATTTTTGGTATTCGGGAGAGAGGTAGGTGACAGACGAAGCATGACGAAGCATGACAAAGCATGACGAAACATGACGAAACAGGAAATGGGGCAAAGGCTGGCCAAATGACAATACAGGTAGAGACAATAGAGATCTGAAAAAAAAGATTTCCATGCGGCAGGCAAACGTAGCTTGTGTGTGTGTGTGTATGTATGTATGTGTATTATATATATATATATATATATATATCTATATATATATATATATATATATATATATATAAATATATATATGTATGTATATATATATATAGCGTGTGTGTTTATATATATAAGTTATATATATATATATATATATATATATATATATATATATATATCTACTATATATATATATATATATATATATATATATATATATATATATATATATATATCACCCACACACATATACACAACAAACATCTTGTCTCTCTTTTTATCTGCCACACACAGAATGATGGCTCTCATCGGCTACACGTATTTGGTGCCATTTTTTTTTTTCCGACCCCGAGATTCCGCCTTAAAATGCATAGAAAACACAAAAAAGAGTTTCATCGAGTTTCGAGCGCAACAAGTGTCTTCTTTTTTTTGTTGTTGTCATAATGTTTGACCAGTACTGAGGTTTTACTCGATACTTTATCATTTCTATCGGACTGTACTGTAAATTGGCTGGCTAAATTATGTGCTGTAATTTGTTTAATTTGGTTACGTTAGGACCTGTCACGACCTTCGGTATTTTATACACACACAACACACACACACATATATATATATATATATATATATATATATATATATATATATATATATATATATATATTAATTACTTTTTTTAAACATATATATTTTGTATGTATATATATATATATATATATATATATATATATATATATATATATATATATATTACATCTCCATTATAACTGTATTTTGTTTAATGCATTAAAATGATTAGACATTAAAACACTTATTTCATTATCTGGCAACCGGAGAGCATTTTTCCTGATTTTTCCTGATTTTTCCTGATTTACTCGGTCTTTGCCAAATCTCTAATACACAACCCTCTTCTCCCTGCCTGCAGAATCAAAGCCATTGAAAGTAGCGACAAAGAAGACGACACCAAATGGCTGACCTACTGGGTCGTGTACGGCGTGTTTAGCGTGGCCGAGTTCTTCGCCGACATCTTCTTGTCCTGGTTTCCGTTCTACTACATCGGAAAGGTGAGAATGTGCCTGTGTTTTGAAGACAAATTCAGGTCTCCACCCGAGTCTCCTATCTTCCTGGTTTTATATGTACACACATATCTGGCTCGCTGTCGTATTGGTTTTGAGATGCTTTGTTAATAATCAAACAGTATTATTTGTTAAGGTAGGTTGGGACAAGTGCGGTGTTTGCTCAGGCGTCGCTATTTAGTGGAATGATGGGAACGATCGTCCTTCTTATTTAAAAACCAGTGGACGATAGACTGAAAGGAAACGGTGTGTGTGTGTGTGTGTGAAAGTAGTCATTCATTCATCTTCTACCGCTTTATCCGATCTTCCCTCGGGCATTAAGGCAGGATACACCCTGGATGGAATGCCAGCCCATCACACACACACACACATTCATACACTAGGGACAATTTTCCAAGGTGCCGATCAACCTACCGTGCATGTTTTTTTTGCACCGGGGAAGGAAACCAGAGAACCCGGAGAAAAACCCCCCCTGAGGCACGGGGAGAACATGCACAAACTCCACACACACATGGCCGAGACGGGAATCGAACCCCCGACCCTGGCGGTGTGAGGTGAACGTGCTAACCCACTAAACCACCGTGTCCCTACTTGTGAAAGTAAATAAATAACACTGAATTTTTAACATTATAACGGCATTATATACACATGATATAAAACGAGAAAATTTCCAATGAATCAGTCGTTTTTAAAATGGCTATCGGATTAAAAAAAGCATTCCAGGCAGAATAGTGCAGAACTTTATTAAAAAAAAACAACAAAAACAGTAATGCATCATGAAAATGTGGGACAAAGTAATTATTCATATATTTATTCATTCATAAATGTATAAATGAAGAATAAATATAATAACGTGTAGCACTCTTAGTGCAGTCTCGCCTGTAATGACAAACAGCACGCAGTGGCAGTGATTCGCCTCTAGAGGCCACTCTTGTAATTACAGTCAACCTTCATATATAGAACAGACGCAACCTGGAAAAACTATGGTATGTTTTGTTTTGTTTTTTTGCCCATAGATCCATAAATCAACTATTAATTAATTCAACTAATAAATCGCTTATTCTCTAGACAGCATCCTGTAGGGATGTAGGGAAACACCTTCTTTCCTCCTTTTTTTTTCCCCTCCGTTTATTCCTCCTTTTTTTCCCCCTCATATATAAATATCTAATTTTCTTGTCCTCTCAGTGCGCCTTCCTGGTGTGGTGCATGGCTCCAAGTCCCTCTAACGGCTCCATACAGATCTACACGCGCATCATCCGACCTTTCTTCCTAAAGAACGAGTCCAGGATCGACACCGCCGTAAAGGACATCAAGGACAAAGCGTCCGAGGCGGCGGATAAATTCAAAGACGAAGGTAATGACGGGCTTTTTAGCCGCAAATTCTCCTGCTTCCGTTTGCACGAAGCATTCGGGTTTCTCATGGGGGGGGGGTGGGGGGGGGTTTACGTTTACCCGTCGGCTTTGTTGTGTTGGGCAACCTCATTCGGTAACGCTTCCTACCTCTTGCGTCACCTGTTTTTGAAACGGAAAATTGCGAAAGACGCGACATGCCCTGCCTGAACAAACACGTCAGGGCAGTGATTTTTATCACGCCGTTTCCTATTGATACAGATCCCCTTTTTTTCCCCTCAGTGACTCTGGGTTAGAAATCAGGTCCAGACGGTTATACGTGTACAAATTATTATTATTTTATTATGGAAAACTCTATTGATCCTATAAGGAAATGTTGGCGCTCAGTAAAATAAACGTAAAGGTAAATAATAATATCAGAAATTGAATGAAGAGTATAGAATACAATTTGAGAGATTTTTCCATAAATCATATTTTTTTTTCTTTTCTTAATGGAATATTTTAATACTTTAATATAAAACTGAAGTTAAAGAATCTCTCTCTCTCTTTATATATACACACACACACACACACACACACACACATCATTCATTCATTCATTTTTTTTCTACCTACCGCTTTATCCAATCTTCCCTCGGGTCACGGGGAGTCTGTGTCTATATCAGGCGTCTTTGGGCATTAAGGCAGGATACACACCTGGATGGAATGCCAACCCATCTCTCACCACACACACACACACACACACACACACACACACATTCACACTCACTAGGGATAATTTTCCAAGGTGCCAATCAACCTACCGTGCATGTTTTTGGACCGGGAGGAAACCGGAGAACCCGGAGAAAAACCCCCTGAGACACGGGGAGAACATGCACAAACTCCACACACACATGGCCGAGACGGGAATCGAACCCAGACCCTGGCGGTGTGAGGCGAACGTGCTAACCACTAAACCACCGTGTCCCTTCACACACACAGTATTGTGGAATAACCGTTACATAATTTAATGACAAAAATAATATATATATAATATATATATATATATATATATACACAAATATGCTATATTATTAATTTATATATATATATATAATTTACAACTGATTTTATTCTTATGAAATGGCACATGTTTGTTTTCTTCATATCTATTTAGCATTAATTATTCATTATTCTTTATTCCCAGCCAAGAAAGCCACCGCTAACATCATCTTCGAAGAGAAGAAGAGCTCCTAAGCCGGCATGGAGTCGACCCCAACCCCTACACACTGATATGCACTATTGGATGATCATAGACCTGAATAAACGTTGCCTTTATCTTTTGTGTGCTTCTTTGTAAACAACTGGAATATTCCTACTGGTTTTGCTCACTTGTTCTCTCTGTACAAATATCAGTGCCTGCAGAAAGTTCTGTTTAAATATATATTTCACATAATAGCGAGTCCCGGTGATGCTAGACTTCTGTGCTTCAGTCCCAGTAAATGGAAATCTAACTCTGAGATTGTGTTGTTGTTTATTTTTGTATATGTTTTTTTTTTTTATAGTAGAAATGTCAGTTCTGTGTTTTTGTGGCTCTCTGTGTCAGTCAGTCGTCTGGCTGTGTCTCGGACGACACGCAAACTACGCACAAGATATCCCTGCATGCATTTCTGCGTCATGTGAACGCGTCGCTTCTCAACTCTTACTGCTATTTTAATTAGAGAGGGTTACATCATAGATGAGACACTGGGTCATCACAGAGAGTCACACACACACACACACACACACACAAAACTGCACATGATGGAATTTAGTAGCTTTGAGTCACAGGAAGCACCAACATGTGGTCCTGAGTGCAGGAATTAACAATAAAACATAAATAAAGTCCTTTTCCTTTTTTTCCCTCTCTTTTTTTTATTTGTACATTTACTTTTTATAAGTGCAAATGTATAACAGATCTTGAAAAATGTGGAAAAGAAAAACATTTCCCACTTTGAACTCATTAACAGAGGTCCAATAAGTACCCGTGGATGAACAAATGTATCGGGCCACTGACTTCATACACACACACACACACACACACACACATTTACATACTGTATGTGGGCAGTTGAGCAATCGCTTTACCTATTAACGTACAAGCTCGTTCTTTGAAGGTGTGAAAGAAAACCTGATGAGACATTCGTCTCACACCGCCAGGGTCCGGGTTCGATTCCCGTCTCGGCCATGTGTGTGTGGAGTTTGTGCATGTTCTCCCCGTGTCTCAGGGGGTTTTTCTCCGGGTTCTCCGGTTTCCTCCCCCAGTCCAAAAACATGCACGGTAGGTTGATTGGCACCTTGGAAAATTGTCCCTAGTGTATGAATGTGTGTGTGTGTGTGTGTGATGGGTTGGCATTCCATCCAGGGTGTATCCTGCCCTTAATGCCCATAGACGCCTGAGATAGACACAGACTCCCCGTGACCCGAGTGAAGATCAGATAAAGCAGCAGAAGATGAATGAATGAATATATAACATGTTATAAGGTGGGGTTTGGGGGCTGTGATTGCCGGCCAGGACGGACACCAGCTGCCCAATCACCCCCGAGCAGTCCTTGGTTAAACTGCGCCAGTGTGTTGATCAGCTCGGCCCCCCGAATCCCGGCCGAAACTCGCTGCCGTCTGTCTTCACGATCCTCGGCCATGAGGAAGATCTCTCTCATAGCGTCAATGTGATCCGAATGTCTCCTTTTCCCTGGTGTAAAAAAAAAAAAAACATATATAAGGAATAAAGGGGCACGGTGGCTTAGGGGTTAGCACGTTCGCCTCACACCGCCAGGATCCGGGTTCGATTCCCGTCTCGGCCATGTGTGTGTGGAGTTTGCATGTTCTCCCCGTGCCTCAAGGAGGTTTTTCTCCGGGTTCTCCGGTTTCCTCCCGGTCCAAAAACATGCACGGTAGGTTGATTGGCACCTTGGAAAAATGTCCCTATTGTATGAATGTGTGTGTGTGTGCCCTGCGATGGGTTGGCATTCCATCCAGGGTGTATCCTGCCTTAATGCCCATAGACACCTGAGATAGGCACAGACTCCCCGTGACCCGAGGGAAGATCGGATAAAGCGGTAGAAGATGAATGAATGAATGAATAAGGAATAAACTATACGTACAAGTGTATTACAGGTCATAGACACATATTACCTGATCAACTCTGCTGTTGGTTCGAGGTTCCGCTGCTGTAACGTTGCTGGATGTCGGAGAAGACAGTCCTGGGGTGAGAGGGGTCACTGGGGTGTAGAAGACCCCATCCTGGTTCTGCTCTGGTCATCGTCGTTGTTAATACACACTGAGAAATAAAAGGTCATTAGTCACTTTTACATACCCAGTTTGGGATTCGTACTCATGCCCTTCTGATCCACGGTTTAGCTTGATATTGGTTTGTGTGGGCGAGTTGAGGATCTGACCTGATAGGACATCGTCACCGTCTTCTCCATCCTGCAGCCCGTTACAGCTGATGACGGAGTGGAGCAGTGCGGCGGAGGCGCTCCGTCCCGGGACCGCGTCCAGCGCATCGCCCTGTTCCTCGTGTTGTACTCCTTCAGTTTCCGGTAGTCCTGTTTCAGCTTTTTGATCTCGCCCCGGCACCGGTCTGGGCTGCGGTTGCAGCCCACTTCCCACATGCGCTGCGAGATCTTCTGGAAGACTTCCTGATTGCGGACGGTTCCCTCCAGCTCCCGCTGCGCCGCATCCTCCGACCTGATGCCGATGAGGAGCTTCGTTTCTTTATTGCCCCAAGGCTCCGATTTCTCCATTTATGCCTTTTTTATGTTTTTATGTTTAAACCCCCCCAAAAATGGGGTCATGTTTATGTTCATGGTGTCGCGCTTTATAATGACACACCGTGGGATCAGTCAATCAGTAACGGATGACGGGTCCTGTCCCGCCCCACCACACACACACACACACACACACACACACACACACACACCCATATACTCTCCATCTCACACACAAACACAATCATATACTCTCCATCTCACACACACACACACACACACACACTCATATACTCTCCATTTCACACAAACACACACAACCACCACGAAATACACAACCATATACTCTCCATCTCATGCAAACACACACAACCATATATTCTCCATCTCACGCACACACACACACACACACACACACACACACAAGCATATACTCTCCCACCTCATGCAAACACACACACACACACACACACAATCAAATACTCTCCCATCTCACGCAAACACACACAGTACCAAATACACAACCACATACTCTCCATCTAACGCAAACACACACACCACCATCTCACACACACACACCACCACCAAATACATAACCATATACTCTCCATCTAAAGCAAACACACACAATGAAAAACACAACCATATATACTCCATCTCACGCAAACACACACACACACACACACACACACACACAATCAAATACTCTCCCATCTCACGCAAACACACACAGTACCAAATACACAACCACATACTCTCCATCTAACGCAAACACACACACACACCATCTCACACACACACACACACACCACCAAATACATAACCATATACTCTCCATCTAAAGCAAACACACACAATGAAAAACACAACCATATATACTCCATCTCACGCAAACACACACACACACACACACACACACACACAATCAAATACTCTCCCATCTCACGCAAACACACACAGTACCAAATACACAACCACATACTCTCCATCTAACGCAAACACACACACCACCATCTCACACACACACCACCACCAAATACACAACCATATACTCTCCATCTCATGCAAACACACACAATGAAAAACACAACCATATATACTCCATCTCACGCAAACACACACACACACACACACACACACAATCAAATACTCTCCCATCTCACGCAAACACACACAGTACCAAATACACAACCACATACTCTCCATCTAACGCAAACACACACACACCACCATCTCACACACACACCACCACCAAATACACAACCATATACTCTCCATCTCATGCAAACACACACAATGAAAAACACAACCATATATACTCCATCTCACGCAAACACACACACACACACACACACACACAATCAAATACTCTCCCATCTCACGCAAACACACACAGTACCAAATACACAACCACATACTCTCCATCTAACGCAAACACACACACACCACCATCTCACACACCACACCACCACCAAATACAAAACCATATACTCTCCATCTCATGCAAACACACACAATGAAAAACACAACCATATATACTCCATCTCTCACGCACTCACACACACACACCACCACCAAATACACAACCATATACTCTCCATCTAAAGCAAACACACACAATGAAATACACAACCATATATACTCCATCTCACGCAAACACACACACCACCAAATACACAACCATATACTCCATCTCATGCAAACACACACGCACACACACACCACCAAAAACAATATACACTGTATACACACTGTATTCATCACAAGCAACACACACCATATATATATATATATATATACACATACATACATACATACACACACACACACACACACATATATATATAGATATACACACACACATACATATACCACACACCCATATAGATATATATATATACACACACATACACACACATATATACATATACACACCATATATATATATATATACACACACACACACACATATATATATATATATATACACACACACCATACATATATATATATATATATAGATATATATATATATATATATTCCCATACACGACACACACATAATATATATATATATATATATATATCCAACCGACACACACACACTCACACCACACACCATATTCACATGCACACATACACTTTATAAGAGATTATATTCATGTTCAAGGATGAATAATTTGTGAATATAAAAACGCAGGAACGAGAACACGGAAATGCCACGAGATGTAAACGGCCACATTACAGGTGAAAACAGTGATTCGAGTTTAATGACTTTATAAACAATTATATAAAACAATTATTACTTTTTTTTCCTTTTTTTTTTTAAAAATCCATGCATTTTTCAGTGTAAATTTTGTTTTGAAATATAGAGCAGATCTATATACAGTGTGTACTGTAACAGCATTTTGACTTGATTGGGCCGTTCACCAGAAATACACTTGGGCTGCATAGAAGATTTTACATTATTGCCTACAATTATATGTAAAAAAAAAAAAAAAAAAAAAAAAAAAAAAAGAAAAAAAAAAAAAAAGAAAGATGGAATTTCTTCGAAAAAGAAAACTATTTCAAGTTCATGTAAGTAAGTGCCTCTAACTATAAATCACCCCCCCCCCACAGTTTTTCCAGACTGGATGTTACCATGTTAGTGAGGCTTTTTTTCTTTCTTTTTTTTTATCCTTTTTTGCTTTGATATTGAGTGATGAATCTGAAAACAAACAACAACAAAAAAAATAGAAGGAAGTCTTTTTTTTTTTCACAGGAATACACAAATACCCCCCCCCCTCACACCCCTGCAAATAACATCATTTACATAAATTGTCCTTACGGATGTTCAAATGTTAAATCAATAAAAATGAGGAAAAAGCCTGAGTTGGTGGGGAGAAAAAAAAAAAAAAGTTCAAAAGAAAAAAAAAAAAAAAAAAAAAAAAAAAAAAAAAAAAAACAAAAAGCCTGAGAAGAAAAAAAAAGCCCATTTGATTTAATTTTATACAATAATTTACAGTAGTACAATTTTACGAAAAAGGACATTTTTTTTCCCGATGCTTGCGAAACAGAATCCAGATTATGTTACAGCTGAGAATTAAATAATTCAAGCATAATGCAAAGCTCAAAAAAAAACAAACAAACAAACAAACAAACAAAAAAAAAACGGCATGGTGGTCTCGTGGAAGAAAAGAAAAAAAAAAAGATCTGTAAACGAGGTACTTTCTTAGGGGAACCCTAGTCCTTCAGGCGACGCATTTACTCTCACGCCCAGCTTTCGTCTGGTGTCTGGTTGGAGTCTGCATGTAAGGAACGTTAATGGCAGGATCCAGTGTCGCAGCGGCGGAACACGAGCGTTTCGGATTCTTTTATGTTCCGAAGGGAAGGGAAAAAAAAAACAAAAACACAAAAAAACAAAAGTAGTCACTTTATAAAAATAATTAAAAATGAAACCTCACACTACTGCACCCAGGAAATGGTGACAGTAGACTATTAAATACAAAAATATGTAAATTTTGTGTTCACTTCCCACTTATTCAAACATAGCCTTGAGAAGAGGGGGAAGAGAGATGGAGAGAGAGAGAGAGAGAGAGAGAGAGAGAGGAGTGCACCGAGGCTCGGAGAGAAGCTCAGGTGCGCAGTACAGCGGCCGAAAAAAAAAAAAAAAGAAGGGAAAAAAAAAAAAAAAAAGTCCCATAAGGCATTTCCTGCATTTGTGCATCTATGGCTGACTGAGCGTTATGTCTTACGACTGGTCCAGACCTGCTCGGGCGTGCTCTTGTGCTCGGAAGAGTACTCGAAAGGCGAGCGGTGGCCCATGGGCGACCGGGAGTCGTAGGGCGACCGCTGATCTCGTGGAGAACGAGGGCCGCTGCCTGACGCTCGCTGCTCCGACTGCCAGTCGGAGTGATACCGGTAATCGCGAGAGGCCTTGTGGTGGCCGTAGTCCGAGCTGGAGCGGTGCTCCGAGTGCGAGCGGTGTTCCGAATGCGCCCGGTGCTCCGAGTGCGAGCGGTGCTCCGAGTGTCCGCGCTCCTTGTTGTTGCTGTCCGACCAGTTGTCTCGACTCGAGCGGTGATCGTCTAACTTCCTATGCTTGCTCTCGCTGTAGTACCTGCGGATATTTACGCGCAAATTAATTTGCATTCTTGATTTAGTTACACAGCTCAAGGGCGAATCCTGACAAGGTAAGCAGGGACGCCTAATCGGCTTATTTCAATACTGCGTTTTCCTCATTTAAGCATATTTCCATGCATGTTCTGTAATAAACAGGTAGCGATGGGACTGCAATCATTGGCTTCTGCAGTAACCAATTCAAATGTGATTAAAAATGCTATATTAAAAAGCTGCAAAAATAAATAAATAAATAAATAAATAATTTTTGCCAGATATATATATATATATATTTTGAAAATGCCATTTTAATCTGTATTTAATAATAAAAGTTTGCTAAACTAAAATTTCTCTTAGATATTACTGGAGGTCGATGCACTACTGATCTAGTTTTTCTGGAATCGGCCGTCACAAGAGCGACATCTAGTGGCAAATCACCGACACTACATGCTGATTAAATATTCATTTGTATTTCCTTAAGCACATGTAAGTTCAGTACTATTTAACAGTGTGTGTTTAATTCATTTTTTTTCATACTATATACTATTTACTATTTTTTTGATTGGGTGATTAATTAAAATAATAAAATAAAAAAAAAAAAAACATCACCGACCTAGCTAGTAAAAATGATAACAATAACCGCATGATTGTGAATGCGACCGACCTGCTGTCCTGGCGCTCTCTGTAGTGGTCTCGCTCTCGGTGGTCTTTGCCGTTGCTAAAGGAAGAGTACGGTCTCTTCCTGGAGTCGGAGCTTTTCCTGTAGGTGTCGCCAGAGTGGCGCTCTTTGCTCTGCTCGTGGCTGCGTGAGGTCGAGTGGTGTCGGTCTGAACTGTAGCTGTCTCTGCTGCTCTCGTCATGCTGAGAGTCTTTTAACCTCTCGATGTCTGGAAACGTAAACGAGGAGAAAAAAAAAACGGACGTCACTCTCAGAACACAGATGATCACCACTGAGATTTAAGAGGTTCCGCTCTTGGCGGTGAAATAAGAGCCGAACCTGTGTGTCTGAAGGCTTGTGTATTTACAGTGCTAGTGTTTTGGTCCGCCGTCTGCAATGAAGACAAAAATCAAACCGTGAATACTTTGCGAGGAAAAACAATTCAAAGGCAACACTTTCCATACGTCGAATGAAAGCAGGAACGTTACCTGAGCGTTTTCTTGTCTTTTCTTGATTGCGTGCTTATACAGTTTATGAAGCTTTCTAGCGTCAAACTCCGTAAATTTGGAAACGAAAATCCAAAGATTTCTGCGAGACGAACGGAAAGAATATATTTCATTACAGAATTTATTTAAAGCTTTTCATTCGTCTAAGATTTAGAAAAAAAAAAAAAACACACACCTTCTCCACTGTTTGATGTGTTCCAGGTTGGTGTACTCTTTTAGACAGTCTGTGATGTGGTCTCCAATTTTAATCAAGCACTGCCGTGTGTGCTCCAGCTGTTCGCGCTCCGAAAGACCTTTCTCGGGACGGTCCAGCTGTTTTAAAGCTGCCTTCACTGGCCGCATGCGCTCCTTACACTGGGAACAAAGAATGGAACGGTTACTAAAATGTTGTCATGACAACTAAATTTTGACTTCGATACGATACCTACAATAAATATCACAATACCAATATCAAATCGATACCAAAAAATTTTCATTTATTCATAAAAAATGAGTTACCGTGTTATTTACGCATTAATGGCACTAATTTTATTAACGCACAATTATGTGAGTGATCTGCTCCTTCACTCTGCGTCGTGTTGGCGAATGAACGACAAACGAATAAAGAAAGTTCAGTGCATCCACTCGCACTTCCTAAATATCCCCCGAATTACACCTACTAGCTGCGCATTCACAACAGGTACGATCTCCTCACTATATTAGCGTATATGACCGTATGGAACCTTACGCAAGCGCATCCGTATTACGCAATAAAGCGCATTTTTACTCAACGCAATAAAGCGCTTCCGTATAACCTAAACACCGTATCACCAGTTTATAATGGGAAAAGCAACCGGAACACAATTCTTAAAGGAGCCACGTCCCATATTTTACACTTCAAACATTGAAATTAACAAGAAATTCATATTAAATGAATAATTTCCAGAGTAAAATAAATATTAAATCGACAATTTAATTAAAGGGAGAGATTTTGAGAGAAACATCTGTTACAGTTAAGAGTATTATAAACCTGAAAAGTATTCATTTATGGTAGATTGAAAGCGATTAATGTGCGATTAATCAGGTGATAACGCACGGCAATCATTAATCGTGATTACCGTAAATTCTGGACTATAAGCCGCTACTTTTTTCCTAGGTTTTGAGCCATGCGGCTAATAATAAGGTGCGGCTATTCTGCAGATTTTTTCCCGACCGCTAGGGGCTCTAACCGGAATTAGAATCAAAACTAACACAAAATAAATGCAAAGAAGAAGAATGCGCTAGTTCCTCTTTAGCAGATATAAGTGGGTAGAAGCGGATAGAAGGAGGACAAACTCTATCTTTACAAGGTTAAGGTGACGTGATTTCACACACAGGAGAAATGAAGATAAATACTGTAAATAGCGCTTATTTTCTCTTGGTTCTGTCCCGTTTTAATCAGCAAAGTTTCTGCTCAGTGCTGTCTCTCCTCCCCTGCTCTTTTCCCCACACACACACACACACACACACACACACACACACACACACACGCGCGCACGCACGCACACAGACACACACAGACACACACACAGACACACACACAATACAATACAGCCTCAGCGGTTCTTGATTTTCCCTCTCCCGATATAAGCTCGGTTCACTCTACAATCCCCGTCCGGGCTCGTAGCACATACCTAGTGTCGCGGACACGGACGCTCGATATATGTTTATGCCTAACCTTTGTCTGTTCCCGATTCCCGGACTCCTGCTCTCCGGTACTCCCGGTACCACGGCGCGCAGAGCGCAAGGCTCCCTAGCCTGTCTGGCCGCTCCGTATGAGCGGCGTCTCCTGAGTTCTTTATTCTAATAAATCCTGTTTTGTATGAATTCCGGATCTCCGCGTCTCTGTGCAGCGTCCACCGTTACACCAAAATTACAACAATACACAACACACCGTGTTAAAATACAGGTTAGGAAAGGATCTATTTAGGTACATACATGTACATTTACAATTCAAAAGCGGATGCGGCTTGTATGCAGGTGCGGCTTATTTATGAATATTTTGGGTTTTTTTTTTAAATAGAGCGGATGCGGCTTATATGCAGGTGCGCTTTATAGTCCGGAATTTACGGTAATCGACATTTTTAATCGATTGACAGCCCTAATCAAAACACAATGTTTGTTGTGTGCTGAAATAAAGTTTAAACTAAAAACTTTTTTTTTATTTTTAAGTACTGATACTAATAAAATAGACACCGTTTAGGGCTAATAAAGAATGATTTGTGGTTACATGAAGCTGTACTCACCACGCTGAAGGTCTTCTGGTCGAGCTCTTCAGATTCCTCGGAGACCGGAACATTTTCTCCTCCGGCTGTTATATGGACGGGCACGTCTGCCTTTTTGCTCTTTTCCCGAACTTCAGCTTTTATCTCCGGAGTCTGCATTTGTTTTTGTTATGTTATTAGATATTATTTATTTATTTGAGAATAGCGATTAATTAAAGGACTGGTCAATAAAAATAAATAAATAATTACCTTCTCGGTGAAAGGT
Source organism: Kryptopterus vitreolus (assembly GCA_030449085.1). Classification (NCBI taxonomy): domain Eukaryota; kingdom Metazoa; phylum Chordata; class Actinopteri; order Siluriformes; family Siluridae; genus Kryptopterus; species Kryptopterus vitreolus. Next base: position 2,410,714 of record JACRUU010000009.1, on the reverse strand, counting down.
TCCTCTACTCTATACTCCGCCGGCTTGCTCTCCTTTTTGTCTTTGGGTTCCTTTTTCTCTCTGCTCTCCCGACTTTCTTCCTTCTTCTCCTTTTTCACTTCTTTCTTTATCTCCCTCTCCTTTATCTCCTTCTCCTCCTCTTTGACATGGGCTTCCGGCTCTGGTTCCTCCTCTTCCTCCTCCTCCTCCTCCTCTTCGTCGTCCTCGTCGTCGTCTTCGTCCTCCTCCTCCTCGTCTTTTACAACCCGATCAGAAGCTCGCCCCCTTCTGTTTGGTGTCGGTTTGGCAGGTGGGGAGTCCTGGGGGAGCAGAGGAGAAACATCAAACTATTCGGAAAAAGAAATTGGACAAGACAAAAAAATGTTAGTGGGTAAACAAAATAAAAAAAATCATAGGGGGGGGGGGGGAACAAACAAACAAAAACATAGCACCGAATTGGCAATACAAACCTTCTGATCATCTTCCTTTTCCTCCTCGTCTTCCGAGCTCTTCTCCGAGGGGGGGGCGGAGGACAGACTGTTGACAACTTCGTCCACTTTCGGTTTCACGGCTTTGTTCTTCTTTCCGCGCGGCTTCCTCTTTCGGGAATTAGCCTGCAGAAGAAAAAGGATCCAATGGCGGCTCTATTCATGCAAATTACCAGCCATTAAAATCTATACGTGCGGAGGTGAGAATGTCCCGAGCGAGGAAGTGACTTCATGTGTACTCAAGCACATGTACTGCTCTGTAACAACATCGTACACACAAAAATACTGCTAGAAACTGGACTTAACTAAACCTTCAATACAATTTTATTTCCAAGCCTTGTATCACTAAACTTGGACTCCTAAAATAAAAATAAAAATAAATAAATAAATCCGTTTTTACGTCTGAAAAGAAAAGAACGCTGATCGCAGAAAATTATATTTGGATTAGCGAAAGAAAGTACCCCGACACCGCAGAAATGAACGACATGTGCTGAATAAGCCTTAGAGATAGTGTTATATATATGGACATCATAAAACTAAGACCTGTTTAAAATTTGCCTCAGAATAGTAAATTTAACACTAAAATGTTAGAAACTGCAGAAACCCTGGCTATGGTATGCTCAAATAATTTTTTTTTTTAAAGAAATTAATTTGATTAATAAGAAAATAAGTTGACATACATTTCTATTCTAGCTTTGTCAATGTGACAGGTTATGGTGCTGTAAAGGGGGAAATATGAATGTGGCATTAATTCCACAAAAACACTTTGTTTGGTCTGGCGTTTAAAGTATAAAACTTATACTTTATAGTGTATAATATCACTGAATTATATATTTGTCTTTGAATTTACAAGTAAATACGATTCGGATAAAGACGTTATTTTTCCCAACGGGCCGAATTTTATCCATGGTCAGCTTTTGTGGTTGGTTTGGTTTAGGAATAAACACCTAGTTGATCATAATACATACAACAGACGACACATGGCTTAAACCGGTTATTCATTCGTTCATTCATTTATCCGATCTTCCCTCGGGTCACGGGGAGTCTGTGTCTATCTCAGGCGTCTATGGGCATTAAGGCAGGATACACCCTGGATGGAATGCCAACCCATCACAGGACACACACACACACACACACACACACACACACACACATTCATACACTAGGGACAATTTTCCAAGGTGCCAATCAACCTACCGTGCATGTTTTCGGACCGGCGAGGAAACCGGAGAACCCGGAGAAAAACCCCCTGAGGCACGGGGAGAACATGCACAAACTCCACACACACATGGCTGAGACGGGAATCGAACCCGGACCCTGGCGGTGTGAGGCGAACGTGCTAACCACTAAACCACCGTGCCCCTTTTAAACCGGTTATATTTTCATAAATAAATCTGTGGAATGCATCATCACTATTACTAAACAACACACTGAACGGCTTCAATCAGAACCTAAAAAAAACAAAAAAAAAACAAACACACGGTACATTATATTTGACTTTGTTATCTCCCTGGATATATAAATGCAATAGAAAAGAAAGCTGCACAGCATTTAACCACATTTATGGTACAGGTCAAATACACTTGTCTGTTCTTGTTACTAAAGCTGGAAGAGACAAAAACAACATGCCACCTGTGCTGATAATTGGTGCTCTAGATACAATTTAAAGCCAAGCACACATTTTGATCTCAAGACTGACTGAGGATGAAAAAACCCATTATTAAACAAACAAACAAACAAATAAATAAATACATAAATAAAATGTTTTTCTCACCAAGCCTGTTTGCCTCTGGGCCTCCTTTTTGGCAAGATCCTTGCTGAGCAACTTGATGAGGTAGTCGGCTCGTGTCTGGAGCTGTTTGGCCTGTGGCTTCTTATCGGGGTCGTCGGGTAAAAGCTGTTTGGACCATTGACAAACAATTTAAAAAAATATAAATAAATAAAATTAAATTTTTAAAATAGATAAAAACAAAAAAAAAAAAAAAACTATATAATATATATATATATATATATATTATATATATATAACATATATATATAGAAAAATATATATATATATATATACATATATATATATATATATACACATACACACATAGATAGATATGTGTGTGTTTCTATCCTATCTATCTATCTATCTATCTATCTATCTATCTAATCTATCTATCTATCTATCTATCTATCTATCTAATCTATCTATATATATATATATATATCTATATATCTATATCTATATCATATATCTATATATCTATATATATATATATCTATATATATCTATATATATATATATATCAATACAAGAAACGCTGCTTCCAAATCAACAGGAAACCTCTTTATACCTTGTGTGTGAGGTTAAGATCCGGGTCCATCTTAATCATTTCCCAGCTCCCGTACCCATACTCGTAAATCCCGATTAGAAGGCTGGAGTCGTCTTCTTTGCCCCAGTCAATGTCAAAATGAGCCGCTTTTGCATGGCAGGGAAGCATATACCTGAGGAAAAAGGAATAAGTGTTAAAAAAAAAAATCACAGGGAATAAAATTATTCCTACAACAGGATACATCTGCAACCTTTGTTGCATCACGGAACAGTCGGATAATATTTTCACGGACCGGCCTTTAAGATGTGGCAGATAAATGCAACGAAAATAAAGTGATAGGACCGGCATAAAAACGGGTATTTTAATGCAGATGATGTTATTTAAATGTTCGGTCTCCAAGTGGCGAAGCAGTTATCAAAGCTTCATTGCGTCATTATAGAGCCGGTCACAAAAGAAACCTTCCAAAGACATTTTATTTATTTATTTTGTTTGTTGTTTGTATTTTTTTCTAGCTTGGGGGTTTCGATTTAGGCGTAATGTATCGTGTGTTTACTGGCCGGAGCAGACCTTTTAAGAAGGTAGTGGATTGTAGGTATGTCATGTGACTGAGGCAAGCAAGTTGACATTCGTCATAAGACAGATGTTGGGAGGTGGTGCAGCCCAGTGGTTAAGGGGTTGGACTCTGGACCAGAAGATCACGGGTTCAAACCCCACCACCACCACGCAGCCACTTAACCCTCAATTGCTCAGTTGTAAGTCGCTCTGGATATGGGCGTCTGCCAAATACTGTAAATGTAAATGTGGCCTTTTCCAAAATAAACATCCTTCAGAATCAGATAATAAATAAAATGGAAATAATGCAAGTTATACATATTATACAATGGACCACTAAACTATATGGACAAAAACACCGGGCTTTCTATTGCATCTTATAAAGTGTGAAACAGTAAGTCACCTTTTCCTCTCCTCTGGGTCAGCCGGAATGGCTTTATGCAAAGGGGCCAGTTCCTCCTCGTGCGAGATTACAAGCTTAGCGTTGACCTGAACACCCGAGATCCTGAAGGTAGGTCCTTTCACCTTCCCTCGTCTGCCTCCTAAAAAGACACGCGACAGAAAGCAGCAGCTCACCTCGCTGTTCAAGTACACCGAACATGAAAACACCAAAAAAAACAAAACAAAAAAAAAAACAAGATCATCTATATACCTGAAGCTTTTTCCGGTCCGCACGGATTCTCCCTCAGGGTTTTCAGACAGCCGTTATGAACCGTCTCCGCTAGCCGCCTCAGGTCATGCTCCGATTTATCCACCAGCTCGGCATCCCGGGCGATAGCATCCAGCCTGTTGTATAAGTCAGTGGAGTCAAGGGGAAAAAGCTGCGGTAGAAATGAATTCTTTAAAAGAAGAGAATAAAATACCTTTCCAAAGGGCCTCCAAATTTCTTGTAACTCTTGATAAACCTACAGGGAGAGGAGGAGGAGGAGGAGGAGGGTCACATTTCAAATACAGAGCAAAATCATTTTCACTCTAGTGGGTGAGAATTTGGGCGAGATTTACCGGCGTATCTCGGCGTCGCTAAAACCTTTGATGTTCTCTCTGGGAATTGTTCGTGGTCTGCCGCGCTTCTTGGGCCTCTTTCGGTCTGAGGCAGAGTCGCTGTCCGAGCCAGAATATCTTCGGTTACGGCTCCGTCGGCCCTCGTTACCGTTAAAGCTTATCTAAAATTAAGCGAATAGTCTATGATACAAATTTGGCATAGATCACATATATTTATGTACTAACACGAGGGGTGTGTGTGTGTGTGTGGCGGAAGCCCAGAAACACTGGCTAAAACAGGCTTAAAAATAAATAAATAAATAAACAAACTACTTTTTAAAGGCACGGTGGCTTAGTGGTTAGCACGTTCGCCTCACACCACCAGGGTCCGGGTTCGAGTCCCGTCTCGGCCATGTGTGTGTGGAGTTTGTGCATGTTCTCCCCGTGTCTCAGGGGGTTTTCTCCGGGTTCTCCGGTTTCCTCCCGGTCCAAAAACATGCACTGTAGGTTGATTGGCACCTTGGAAAATTGTCCCTAGTGTATGAATGAGTATGTGTGTGTGTGTGTGTGTTGTGTGTGTGTCCTGCGATGGGTTGGTATTCCATCCAGGGTGTATCCTGCCTTAATGCCCATAGACGCCTGAGATAGACACAGACTCCCCGTGACCCGAGGGAAGATCGGATAAAGCGGTAGAAGATGAATGAATGAAATCTACTTTTATCTATAAATAAATAAATAGATAGAGACAATTTATATGACGCCCAGCTCTGCCCAAATCCAAAAAAAGGCCTGCAAATTTCATAACCGCATGGTTTATTCACAATAGAACCCTTGAACGGTCTTGGGTCTTCTTTGTTGTGTTTTCTGTTTTATAATGAGCAAAATTATTGAAAGATATGGGATGGACGCAGGACCTGGACATCTCTACTATGAAGACAATGTGTAGATGCATTTTCACTCAGCTTGGTGAACCTCCATTGTTACGCCTCTCTAAAAATACTCCTATTTATTTGCACCCGTTTGCTCCCCTTTTTTGAGATTTCGATCCGGCGGTATTCCGTATTATTTATTAGCATTTCCTCCCAACCTGTTTGGCGCAGTTCCTCATGCGGGGCAGCATGTAGATCTCAGCTAGCTCCTTCTGCCTCTCCTCCTCCTCCAGTCTCCTCCGCTGCTCCTCCGGGATGATCGCGTCCCAGGTTTTCTGGTTGCCGTCTGCATCCATATCTTCCTCCTCCATCATGGAGAAGTTGGCCACCTGGAGAACGCGCGAAAGAACAGATCACAACCCTGCTGCGCTAAAAATCCAACCGTTGCGCGCGCGGCGACGGATCTCACAAACCTTGAACTGCGAGAGAAGCTCTTCCCCTACAGTCGACGGGCCGGGATCGTTTTCCCTGGTCTCCGCTCTCTTTAGAATCTCATCGATATCCATCTCCTGCGGATATTTATTTATAGAAAATCAGTCTTTCGTGTTTTAGTCTAAAACGGATTGTGCAACTTCGAACCCAACACACCTGAGGCTCTTGTTCTTCTCCTTCCGGCTCCTTGAAAAGTTCCTCGGCACCAAACTTTAAAATAGCAGACAGCTCCTCTTTGTTGAAAGGGGTGGAACTGCTTTAAATAACAAAGTACATAAAAAAAAAAAAAATACATATGTGAGGGACATGAAGTAATAACATGATCTCTCGGACCCTAAAATCCCCAAACAACATTCTGCTGATGTTAGACCTACCTGGAAGGAGCAGCGCCGGTATGAAGGACCGTTTTCCCTGTGGTGTCCATCCTCTGAATGACGAGGTGGTCCAGCACCATCTTCTTCTTCGCTCGCTCGATGATGTCTTCTTCCACAGAGCTCTTAGTCACCAATCGATATATATTTACCTGGGAAGAGAAAAAAAGCAGATATAAGATTATGTTTTAACCGTAGTCATCCTGGAGTTGATTTTATATATATATATATATATATATATATATATATATATATATATATATATATACACACACACACACACACACACACACACACACAATAATTTTTTTTTTTTAAAAGCATCATCTGGAGAAACAACAAGAGAAGTGTTTACAAAACTGGATTTTTTTTCTCCTAATACAGCATCGATTTAAATAAAAATAGTGAAAAACGAGGATTTATGTGTAAACAAAGTGTTTACTTGTCTCTTCTGTCCTATCCTGTGAGCTCTGGCCTGAGCCTGCAGGTCATTCTGAGGGTTCCAGTCAGAGTCAAAAATGACGACGGTATCTGCAGAAGCCAAGTTAATGCCCAGTCCACCTGCTCGTGTGGACAACAGGAAACAGAAGTCCTAAAGAGGTGGAGAAAACAAAAAAAAAAAAGAACAAACATGAAGGAAAACAAAAGCCCACAAACCATACAAACTATACATATACATATATATACACACACACACACACTCATATAAATACCTCAGAACCCTCTGCATTGAAGTGATCCAATGCCTGCTTCCTCATCTCACCCTTGATGGAACCGTCCAACCTCTGCAAGACGACACATTTTCTCAGCCTAATGTAGCTCATTTTTTTCACCACCACAAAAAAACCCAGAATCCTCCGCTCACCTGGAATAAGAACTGACGGCTCTTCAGGTATTCTGCAAGGATGTCCAGCATCCGGACCATCTGGGAGAAGATGAGCACTCGGTGGCCACGCTCCTTCAGTCGCACCAGCAGCTTGTCCAGGAGTACCAGCTTCCCACTACTGCGAATGAGGTGCTACACAAAAAAAACGACATTTTTTCATTCTTGCTTCTTTCCTTACATTTCTAGATCTACTTGCTTTTTTTTTTGTTTAAAGGCTACTGATTGGTGTATAAATCATGTCTAAAGAACAAACCTCGTGAAGTGCGTGTTGTTAAGGCTCAAAGTAGGACCGACTCAATATTATGGAGGTGGTCGTAATGTTATGCCCGATACGTCTGCCCAAATATAGCAACTACGTGACACGGGATACCTGCAATGCCTCGGCTTTGTTGTAGAAGTCATTGTCCTCTGGCGGTTTGATGAGGTAGCAGTGATTGCAGCACTTCTTCAGCTCCATCATGATGTTTAGGAAGCCGGACGTGCTTCCTTTCGTGCCTTTGCTGAGCGCCTTGTAGTTTCTGGTCAAGATCCACCTTCGGAAGAAGAAAAAAAAATCGTTAGTGTATTAAATACACTCATAACGTAATCCCAATGCCAACTCCCTTAGTAGACGAACAAACAAGGTGCATTTACTTGTAGTATTGTTTCTGGATGGCGCTCATCTCCACCCTGAGGATCTGCTCCACCTTGGCAGGTAGTGACTTCTCCACGTCCTTCTTGACCCGACGTAGCAGGAAAGGCTCCAGCTCCTTGTGCAAGCTGGTGTAGCCCGAGTCCCTGCCTTTCCCATGTTCTTCCTCAAACCGCTCCCACGAGTGAAACCTAAGGAGCGAATCCCCCCCCCCAACCTCGGTTAGATTCGAGCACCGACAGCGCAGAAACGGCGAAAATCACAAGGATTTCATACTTCTCCGGCATGATGAAGTGCAGGAGTGACCACAGCTCTTTGAGGGAATTCTGCAGAGGAGTTCCTGTGATGAGGAGCCGGTGGTTGGACTTGAAGTCGATCATGGTCTTGTACAGAAGGGAATCGTCGTTCTTCAGCCTGTGGGCCTCGTCCACGCCGATGAAGGCCCAGCTCACGTTCCCCAGAAATGACTGGAGGGAAAACATGTGGAAATTTCGTTTGAAGTGGAAAGGAAAAACATCCGAAAATCCCACAAAGGGAGATAAAAAAAAAAAAAAAAAAGAGATCTTACTTTATCTTTCAGGAGGATCTCGTATGTGGTGAGAAGGATGTTGAACTTGAGCCGCTTGTTCTGGGCGTGCATCCACTCGTGTGTTCTGATCTATAAACACAAACAATTTCAAGGATGAAATTATATAAATAGCCTCGTTAATAGGAATCCTTAACACTCAATAAATCCCATACAGGGTTACGCCGACGCCTTACCATGTTCCGGCTGCTGATGTCACCCAAGTAGACGACCACGTTCATCTGCGGGGCCCAGAGATGGATTTCCCTCTGCCAGGAGGTGAGCGTAGACAAGGGCACCACTAGCAGGAATGGTCCATAAAGCTGGTGCTCGTGGAACAGATAGTTGAGGAAGGAGATGGTCTGAATGGTCTTTCCGAGGCCCATCTCATCTGCGAGAATACAACTGTTCCCTCTGGACGGAGGAGAAAATAAACAAATAAATAACCTTGGACTTTATTTGATTAATATTCACACAATAAATAGATAAATAAATAAAGGAAAATCCTGATAATACATTGGTTTACCTTTATTTTCACCCCCCCCACCCCAAGAATAATGTATTAAACTGAGCTTGAAATGAAAGTAGTGCATTTTGGGGCCATATTTAAATTAAAAGGTTTAAATTATAAAGATTTATAGCCATTTTATTTTAGACTACACCCTGTATTATACATTTTCGGAATTTGAAAATGCCCGGGACACATGTATCACCTAAATGGAGTCTAAACAAATAATGATTTAATTACATTTCAATTAATCCTGCAATTAATTTGATAGAATAAAAACGCGTATTGCATCCATTTGAGTAATTGAATTTGTATAATTTTTTATTTTTTTATAAAATATTAATTTGTATTATTTTCCCAAGCAGGTATTTTAGTGTCAGTAATCACAAAAGCAACCAAATAAATAAATAAATAAAACAAACGTGCACAATTTCTGGTCAACCACAAACACCCCCCCCAAATAATGAATGAAGAACATGCACTGCTTGATATCCCCATATTCTGATTAACGCATTATTATACTGTATCCTACGATGGAATTTTGGCTTTTAGGCCGGGTAACGTTCAGATGTACATACTTGCACCACGAATGGGCCATCCAGTTTAAGCTGTCCAGCTGGTAGTCCCGAAGCTCGAGTCCTTCTCCGCCGATATAATGAGGTTGTTTCTTCATAGGCACGAAGCGCGGCCTCAGCTTTAAAACCTGAGGAAGAATGCGCATTCCATCACTACAGGGAACCTTTAAATAAGGCCGCAGGAGTCACAGTCACAGCTTTATTCATTTGTATTTGTGTATTTTTTTTTTTTTTAGAGCGTTACCTTGCAGTCTCTGGAGGGGATCGTTTTCGACTGGTTCCGGCTCATGTAGGCGTCTATGCACTTCTGGAACTTGCGAGCAATAAGCGCCCCGTCCTCCCAGCTGCACTCTGAATATGGAAGCCCTTGCCATTTGCATAAGTAGTCTGGGTAGCCTGCTGCGGACTTCTGATTCGAATGACCTGGGGGAGGGGAATAACGTTAATGGGAATATTAATATAAAAGTTGCGCTAAAACACCGGAACGGTTCGTAAATACTTCTAGAAGCGCATACCGATTATTCTCTCTACGAGCTGATACTGCGAGTGCAGATCATCGATGAGCTCCTGCTGGCAGTTGAAGTATTCCACGTCCTCCGGTGATGCGGTTTTCAGCCTGTGTTGAGAAAAGCAACCGGTTTCAACGAACGCTTTGACATGACGCCCACCTTTACACACACACACACACAAAAAAACACTGTACCACTTTTTCTTGTCCTGCTCCTTCTTTTTGAAGTTTTCCAGTTTCTTCATGCCTTTCACGTTCTGCTGCTTCAGCGTCTCCTCCGTCTCCCAGGTGTTGTGAATGTGTGACCAGCCTTTCCACTTGATCAAGTACTGCACGTCTCCTGGCTGCTTGTTCGGGTTGAAGTTGGCATTGGGGTCTCCGTCGGCCTCGACGGCGTAGACCGTGGTAGCGGCTCCGGTGACTGAGAGTCACAAATGCAACGTAATTAAAACCTCATTTGGGGGGGGGGGGCAAAAAAAAAAACAGCATGACTGAATGCATTCGTACCTCCTTTCCGTCCTATTCTCATGCACATCACTCGTTCCAGGGTCTCAAACTCGTCCTCCTCGGGGGGCGGGACGTCCTCGCCACACACCTCCACCAAGTCGTCGGAGTCGGTTTTCAGTTCGTCGTCCTCTTTATAGCTGACGTTCACCGTGGCCTGCCTCCGAGGGCCGGCCATGGCCTTTTTATAGTCATCATCCTCGTCTGATGAAGACGTCTGGGACTTCTTTTTCGAAGCCTTGCTCTTTTTTCCGTTCCGGGCGTTAGTCCTGAATGAGCAGAGATGTGATTAGATTCTATTATAATTATACCCTCTTTGCTGTAACGTTTTCTACATAGAATAAAGAATAGATCATTTTCTAAATGCAATAAATAAACGATTCTGCTCGACAGATTCAGATTCATGTCAAGGTTATGAGTTTATTTTCAAGCAGACATTGAACTTGGCTTCTAACTTTTAAAATCAAAGACGTGAATTAAGAAGCTGATCAATTAAAAAAAGACTCGAATGCATTTTAGACCAAAAATAAAGTGAATTTTTTTTTATTATACAAATCCAAATGTATTTAGAAAGCACAAAAGCATTTCGTGCAAATTTTGTGCAACCGAACATTGGAAGAAGTGACGTATTGCCGTACTTGTTAGGCGGCTTCCTGCTTTTAACTTTGTGGCTAGGCTCATAGTCTGAAACTGACTCTTCACTGTTCTCTGCCTCTTCCTCGGCTGAAGAATTGAACGAGTCACTCCCTGAACCAGATCCAGAGCCGGAGCCAGACTCGGAATCCGAGTCGGAACCAGTCCTGTGACACAATCGTTTAACAGTTTATTATAGGGCCCCAATACAACCGCTAACACCTGTGGGTTTACGTGCAGGACTCACCCTTTACTCTTTCGCTTCCTCGAAGAGTCATCGTCTGAGTCATCACTACTGGAGGATTCCTGAAGAGCACACACACACACACACACACACACTACTTGTCAGCTTTTGGAAGTCGTTCAAAAAATGTCGTTCAAAACAGGAATTTGAAGTGCTTTCCAATAAGGGACCTACCTCATCCGAGTCACTGTTTGAGGAGCTCTTTTGTTGCTGCAGCTCTTGTTGCTGCTGCTGCTGCTGTTTCCTGAGCATAGCTGACACTAAGGATTTGCGTGTTTCGGTGGCGGATTGTGCTGCACTGCTATTTCAGAATACTGGGATTGGACTTCCAAAACTGCAAGGAGAGAAATAAAAGTTCATTTCTGTTCTGCATCAAATGATACCTTGGTGTTTTATCTTCTATACCAAATCAAAAACAACTCACTTCTGCTGAATGGGCTAAAGGAGTGATCTTTGCAGAAGTTATGCAAAGAATTGGGATGACCATGCAAGGAGAGAAATAAAAGTTCATTTCTGTTCTGCATCAAATGATACCTTGGTGTTTTATCTTCTATACCAAATCAAAAACAACTCACTTCTGCTGAATCGATCTTTGCAGAGTTATTTTGACCATTCTTCCCCTTGGACTTCTCCGAGTCCGAATCGGACTGGCTGCCCGAGTCCGAACCACTTCCTGAGTCGCTGCTTCCTGACTGGCTGCTGCTTGAGCTGCTGCTGCTGGAGCTGGAACCAGAGCCTGAACCGGATCCGGATCCAGACTCGTCGTCCGAGTTACTGGAACGAACAACACACTTTTGTCACCGAGATGAAAAAGTATTTGCATAAGAAAAACCTTTTCTTTCGTTTCAAGGAGGTCAACACTACAGGGTGATCATTTCCGGTGTACGCAATGCGGATCTACAAAGAACGATCATTAATATGAATCTCAAAGGACGGGGAAAAAATAATGGACAAATCTGAAAAGATCTCGAATCTGGAATTAACAGCTATTTTAATAGATTTACTTTACACATGCACGCCTACAAATGCATCCATATACATACATATATATATATATATATATATATATATATATATATATATTTTTTTATATACTTTTTTGTTTTTTATACATTAGCAAACACAATAAATACAGGTGTTAGGAAAGAGACATGGGACGGGAGGATGAATTAGACTCCGAAATTATTATTATTATTTCAAATCAAATGGCAAGCCGAAAAATGAAACATATATATATATATATATCTATATATATATATATAACACACACAAATCAAACACACACACACACACACACACACACACACACACACACACACACACACACACACACATTATATATGTGTATTATATTATTATATTAATATGTATTATGTTATGTGCATTTTTCGCAACCGAAATATAAAAATTCTGACAACATAACACCTTGACGTCGCACCACATGTTCTGTTTAACGCAAACGTTATGACGTATATCATATACCTGGAATCTCCGCTGCTGTTGCTCACGCTTTCATCTTCGCTGCGGCCATCCATGGCTGTGATTTAAAGGTTTAGGTCTCTCCAAAACAACCAATGTTTGCTAATTGTCTGGACCAGGTCTGGAATCACCCCGAACCTCCAGCTTTGTACAGTTTCCTTCACCTGCAGTAAACAGAACAGGGTGGTTAATATATTTCATCATAATAACAGTTTTTTTCATTGTAAAGTAGAATGGACTTCTTGTGCCATGCATACATTATGTGTTATGTTTAGGGCCGCCCAAATAGTAATAATCAGACTGTCTTAGTGTTTTGAATGATTACTAAACGTAAAGTTCTTATAACTAAAGGGTGAAAGAAATCTATAATGTGAGTGAAAGTATAGCAGAAATCTTGACTCAGATTATACACTATCCATGTCATATCTTATATACACACTGTCTATCTCTTATATCTTATATACACACTGTCCATGTCTTATATCTTATATACACACTGTCCATGTCTTATATCTTATATACACACTGTCCATGTCTTATATCTTATATACACACTGTCCATGTCTTATATCTTATATACACACTGTCCATCTCTTATCTTATATCCACACTGTCCATCTCTTATCTTATATCCACACTGTCCATCTCATATCTTATATCCACACTGTCCATCTCATATATCTTATATCCACACTGTCCATCGCTTATATCTAATATTCACACTGTCCATCTCATATATCTTATATCCACACTGTCCATCTCTTATATCTTATATACACACTGTCCATCTCTTATATCTTATATACACACTGTCCATCTCTTATATCTTATATACACACTGTCCATCTCTTATATCTTATATACACACTGTCCATGGGTTAGTATAGGACTCTTATATCTTATATACACACTGTCCATGTCTTATATCTTATATACACACTGTCCATGTCTTATATCTTATATACACACTGTCCATCTCTTATCTCTTATATACACACTCTTATCTCTTATATACACACTGTCCATCTCTTATATCTTATATACACACTGTCCATCTCATATCTTATATACACACTGTCCATCTCTTATATACACACTGTCGATCTCTTATATCCACACTGTCCATCGCATATATCTTATATACACACTGTCCATCTCATATATCTTATATCCACACTGTCCATCGCTTATATCTAATATTCACACTGTCCATCTCTTATATCTTATATCCACACTGTCCATCTCTTATCTCTTATATACACACTGTCCATCTCTTATCTCTTATATACACACTGTCCATCTCTTATCTCTTATATACACACTGTCCATCTCTTATCTCTTATATACACACTGTCCATCTCTTATATCCAATATACACACTGTCCATCTCTTATACCTTATATACACACTGTCCATCTCTTATACCTTATATACACACTGTCCATCTCTTATCTCTTATATACACACTGTCCATCTCTTATATACACACTGTCCATCTCTTATACCTTATATACACACTGTCCATCTCTTATATCTTATATATACACTGTCCATCTCTTATATCTTATATCCACACTGTCCATCTCTTATCTCTTATATACACACTGTCCATCTCTTATCTCTTATATATACACTGTCCATCTCTTATATCTTATATCCACACTGTCCATCTCTTATCTCTTATATACACACTGTCCATCTCTTATCTCTTATATATACACTGTCCATCTCTTATCTCTTATCCACACTGTCCATCTCTTGCATCAAATGAATGACAATAAACTAAAAACATTTACGCATTCAATGAAAGATGCAGTCTATTTTACATTTCAGTGATATAGCAATAAAAAGAAGACGAACCAAATACCGAGAGCAAGAGAAATCTGCCTTGTGTGCCGGGCCTGTATCTTAGGCCTAAGCAGCGGGACTTTCCTGGACAATGAAACCCGAGTTGAGCGCTCTATCCGGCGGCCGGAGCTCACCATCGACCATATGAAGTCCCATGCCGTGCAAAGATGTTAGCAAAGCTCCAAACGGGCGCCTTTCAACCAAATTACGGGAAAGAGTCAAATAAAAGACTTCCGTTTCGTTTTTTAAGAAGTATATTCGCTTGACTTTTCTCCAACACTTTACAATTCGCGGTACATTTTAAATCCAACCTATCAGCCGCTAGCTAGCAAAGCTAACGGCGAAAAGTTGCACGTTAGCGGGCTAGCTAAAACACAACAGCGATGTGTCGGCTGTTTGGCTAAATGTGAGGGGGGGATGGGGCTAGAAATATCCAGGAGCCCGTCGAATAAATCATTAGTCCGACCTTATGTACACTTTCTCGCTACTTTCCAGCCGCCCTCAAAAACACAGGTTAGGCGCTAACACCTAGCTAGCCTAGCAAATCGGCTACGGTACAAGCTAACGGCTAAGCCAATGTACCTCCACTGTGTGAGTTTGACTGTGTGTGTGTGTGAGAGAGAGGGGGAACTCGGCTAACTTTCCCGGCTTTCTAGGGGGTTCGCAGCCGCGGGATTTGTGGAGGAAAAACCGCCACAGAAAATGTTGTGGGTGCGGAGATTATATGGTCACATGATGCAGGACGAATCTAAGGCTCACTCCCGGGCTACATCTCGGTGTGCTCGCCGCTTCCAGGTCCCGAAGTACCGCCGGGGAAGGTGAATAACTTCACCCGACACTACTTTGTTCATCACACGCGTTTGAACCAGGAGCGCCCGGGTAACTGGGGGTGGGGTGGGGTGGTGGGGGTGGGGGGATACCTGTAGCACTTAGTTGTGTGTTGTTACCTGGATCCAGTTGGGCTCCAGGTGAAGCTCCAAGCGGCTCCAGAGCCCGAATCCCCCGAAGTCCTTTTTCTTGTTTTCCCCCCTCACCGAGTTAGCGGCTAACCGCGGCTAAGCACGGCTAAGCTAGCTCCCCGTGTGTGTGTGTGTGTATGTATGTAAGTGAGTGTGAAATGTGAATGTGAAAGCAGCCCAGAAACACTCCAACTTCTTCCACCGATCCGAGGATGGATTTAGTTTCCCCCTCTGAATTTCCTCCAGGAAAAAAATGTCCGACTTTGAAATCTCGCTGTATTCCGTAATAATAACAATAATAGTAATAAGAAGAAGAAGAAGACCAGGCGCGGGCAGATAGCAGGCATCTCAGCCGCGGGCGCTACAACAGCCGGCCTCCGCCATGACGCCGTGGCGAGCTCACAACACTCAGAGCGGAGGGAGGGCCAGTGGAGATGGAAACCCCGGGTAGTGACGTCACAGCCGGCGGCGGCAGCCTCCACCTTCTTGCCACCATGTAGTAGTTCCACTACTACTACTTCTAATGTCACCTTCTCCACCCTCATTTTACCACCATGTAGTAATACTACTGCCACCATCTCCCTCCATCTCCCTGTAGTAATACTACTGCCACCATCTCCCTCCATCTCCCTGTAGTAATACTATTGCTGCCACCATCTCCCTCCATCTCCCCGTAGTAATACTACTGCCACCATCTCCCTCCATCTCCCCGTAGTAATACTACTGCCACCATCTCCCTCCATCTCCCCGTAGTAATACTACTGCCACCATCTCCCCGTAGTAATACTACTGCCACCATCTCCCTCCATCTCCCTGTAGTAATACTACTGCCACCATCTCCCTGTAGTAATACTACTGCCACCATCTTCCTCCATCTCCCTCCATCTCCCCGTAGTAATACTATTGCCACCATCTCCCTCCATCTCCCCGTAGTAATACTACTGCCACCATCTCCCTCCATCTCCCCGTAGTAATACTACTGCCACCATCTTCCCCTCCATCTCCCTCCATCTCCCTGTAGTAATACTACTGCCACCATCTCCCTCCATCTCCCCGTAGTAATACTATTGCCACCATCTCCCTCCATCTCCCCGTAGTAATACTACTGCCACCATCTCCCCGTAGTAATACTACTGCCACCATCTCCCTCCATCTCCCTGTAGTAATACTACTGCCACCATCTCCCTGTAGTAATACTACTGCCACCATCTTCCTCCATCTCCCTCCATCTCCCTGTAGTAATACTACTGCCACCATCTCCCTCCATCTCCCTGTAGTAATACTACTGCCAACCATCTCCCTCCATCTCCCTGTAGTAATACTACTGCCACCATCTCCCTCCATCTCCCCGTAGTAATACTACTGCCACCATCTCCCTCCATCTCCCCGTAGTAATACTACTGCCACCATCTCCCTCCATCTTCCTGTAGTAATACTACTGCCACCATCTCCCCGTAGTAATACTACTGCCACCATCTTCCCTCCATCTCCATCTCCATCTCCCTGTAGTAATACTACTGCCACCATCTCCCTCCATCTCTCCTGTAGTAATACTACTGCCACCATCTCCTCCATCCCCTCCATCTCCCTGTAGTAATACTACTGCCAACATCTCCCTCCATCTCCCTGTAGTAATACTACTGCCACCATCTCCCTCCATCTCCCCGTAGTAATACTATTGTACCATCTCCACTCCCTGCCACCATCTCCATCTCCCCGTAGTAATACTACTGCCACCATCTCCCTCCATCTTCCTGTAGTAATACTACTGCCACCATCTCCCTGTAGTAATACTACTGCCACCATCTTCCTCCATCTCCCTCCATCTCCCTGTAGTAATACTACTGCCACCATCTCCCTCCATCTCTCTGTAGTAATACTACTGCCACCATCTCCCTCCATCTCCCCGTAGTAATACTATTGCCACCATCTCCCTCCATCTCCCCGTAGTAATACTACTGCCACCATCTCCCCGTAGTAATACTACTGCCACCATCTCCCTCCATCTCCCTGTAGTAATACTACTGCCACCATCTCCCTGTAGTAATACTACTGCCACCATCTCCCTCCATCTCCCTGTAGTAATACTACTGCCACCATCTCCCTCCATCTCCCTCCATCTCTCCTGTAGTAATACTACTGCCACCATCTCCCTCCATCTCCCTGTAGTAATACTACTGCCACCATCTCCCTCCATCTCTCTGTAGTAATACTACTGCCACCATCTCCCTCCATCTCCCTGTAGTAATACTACTGCCACCATCTCCCTCCATCTCTCTGTAGTAATACTACTGCCACCATCTCCCTCCATCTCTCTGTAGTAATACTACTGCCACCATCTCCCTCCATCTCCCTGTAGTAATACTACTGCCACCATCTCCTTCCATCTCCCTGTAGTAATACTACTGCCACCATCTCCTCCATCTCCCTGTAGTAATACTACTGCCAACATCTCCTTCCACCCCCATGTAGTAATCCTGTACTTCTACCTTCACCACCACCATGCAATAATACTATTTCTGCTACTACTACCACGACTTTCCCCACCACCACCTCCTCCACTGTCATCCACCCACAACCACCCTAATGTAGTAATACTACTTCTATTGCTACTACTATCTTCGCCACCACCATGTAGTACTACTTCTACTGTTGCCTTTACTACCACTTTAAAACTTAATGCAGCAATACTATGCATTCTGTTATCGGTTAAGAATTCCATGTGTGTGCAATAATTATATATAATATTATATATAATTATATAAATTTGCAGCTGTCTGAGAATTCACATGTGGTTAGCACGTTTGCCTCACACCGCCAGGGTCCAGGTTCGATTCCCGTCTCGGCTATGTGTGTGTGGAGTTTGTGCATGTTCTCCTTGTGCCTCAGGGTTTTTTTTTCTCCGGGTTCTCCGGTTTCCTCCCGGTCCAAAAACATGCACGGTAGGTTGATTGGAAAATTGTCCCTTGTGTGTGAATGTGAGTGTGTGTGTCCCCTGCGATGGGTCGGCATTCCATCCAGGGTGTATCCATCCTGCCTTAATGCCCATAGACGCCTGAGATAGACAAAGACTCCCCGTGACCCGAGGGAAGAAGGGTAGAAGATGAATGAATGAATGAATGAATATTGACAAGCAATACAATGCCGTTTGTAGTACAGTAGAATTCAGTGCTTAGTGCAGCTGTTTCCATGTTTATGTGCTGAACTAAACTGAATGAAATAATTTAACGTATTATTTCTTATGTTAGATTACATTATTAGATTATATTCCACTTTACTGTAATTGTGCAAGGTACATGTAAAGAACCAATGAAATGCAGTAAGCATCTTACCAGATGTGCATTATATATATATATATATATACCAGGGATTGTGGGTTCGGGGGGGTGTGCTAAATGGCAGGTGTTCGCTTCATTTAATTGACATTTTTTACAAATAAAATAAATTTTGCCATAAAGATAAAAAAAATAGATATGATTTTAATCATGTAATTATGCATAATTCACTGAAAAGATGTTGAGACCAAACAATATATTATACATGAAAATGATAAATAAAATAGATTATATATCTCCTTAGTAAATATTTAAATATCTCATTATTAAAACAGTGTTTACTAAAGTAATTGTTGTGTAATACGGTTGAGCTATTTACAGCTTTCTCTTCAAGCCCCAGTGGCCTAATGGATAAGGCACTGGCCTCCTAAGCCAGGGATTGTGGGTTCGAGTCCCATCTGGGGTGTGTTAAATGGCAGTGTAGTCCTGGGAATGTAACTCGGTGCCTTTTGCATCAAAGCTGTCCTCTTCACTTTATCAAAATTCAATGCATTCAAAATTTGCCATTTTGAATATGGAGTTAAAAATAAATAAATGTATATGGTCTTAAGCATGGAATTGTGTATAAAAGTAAAAGCCCAAGCCACTATAAAGATGATGTGATTAAACAATATATTAATAATAAAATAGATTGGTGATGAATATCTCTCTCATTATTAAAACAGTGTTTACGGGACATGGTTTACTGTGTGTGTGTTTGTGTGTGTGTGTGTGTGTGTGTGTGTGTGTGTGTGTGTGTGTGTGTGATTAGCAGTGTGTTGCATTGGAAGCGTGCCTGAAATTAAAGCCATCCTTTGCTTTGGGCTTTATCCTTTTATTCCAAAATACAAACATGGGTCGTTGACGATGTCGCGTGCTTTAGCAGTGATGATGTATCTTGCATATCAGCGAGACACTTGCAATTACATTTAAATCAAATTTAAAAATAGAACAAATGAAAAAGAATATATAGACAAAGTCAGTAAGTAGACAAAAAGTTTACCAAGTATTTTTTTTTATCACATTTAGATTTAGATTCACGATTCTGAAGATTCATTCATTCATACACACACACATTCATACACTAGGGACAATTTTCCAAGGTGCCAATCAACCTACCGTGCATGTTTTTGGACCGGGAGGAGGAAACCGGAGAACCCGGAGAAAAACCTCCTGAGGCATGGGGAGAACATGCACAAAGACGCGTGTTTTACGTCTGAAAAACATGCGACGATGATTAACGTCTGAAATGATTTCCTTTGTGGGGCACGGTGGCTTAGTGGATAGCATGTTCGCCTCACACCGCCAGGGTCGGGGTTCGATTCCCGTCTCGGCCATGTGTGTGTGTGGAGTTTGCATGTTCTCCCCGTGCCTCAGGAGGTTTTTCTCCGGGTTCTCCGGTTTCCTCCCGGTCATGCACGGCAGGTTGATTGGCACCTTTGAAATATGTCCCTAGTGAGTGTGTGTGTGCCCTGCGATGGGTTGGCATTCCATCCAGGTTGTATCCTGCCTTAACGCCCATAGACACCTGAGATAGACACAGACTCCCCGTGACCCGAGGGAAGATCGGATAAAGCGGTAGAAGATGAATGATGATTTCCCTTGTTTATTCTGTGTTCAATAGCAAGCACATAAGCCCCGGTGGCCTAATGGATAAGGCACTGGCCTCCTAAGCCAGGGATTGTGGGTTCGAGTCCCATCTGGGGTGACTATAACTTGTGATCCAGAAGTTTGCTGGTGTTTGTCCCAGAGGCTGACGTCTCCAAACCTGCTACTGCTCCGAACGTTTTTCATTAATTAAAACAATTTTGCCATTTTAAAATATGAAACTAATAGATAGCTAAACAAATAAATAAATGTATTCATAAAATTAAAACCCAAACCAGTTAAGCACAAGTTCCAGTCTTGGCATCAATAAAACAAAAACTCAATAAATAAAGACCGAACCCAATAGATAAACATGCTGCGTGTGTGTGTGATAAGCAGAATAGGGCAGTGAACACCGTGATGGATCAAATCCATCCTCTGCTAAGGGATTTTATGCCCCAATACAAACAAGGCCTGCGATTCTGTTCTGTTCTTTCAATGTGACGTATCGTGTGATCAGTGAGGTACTAAATCACTGGTTTGAAAACAAGCCTCTAATTAGACTTCAAATGCAAACGCTTAAAATAAACCCGATGCAAAAATTTCAGTTTTGGTCATCCTGGTCTTTTTTTTTTTGTGGTCTACATTTCTTTTTTTTCTCCTTCTTCTCTGGCTGAATCTGCATGCAGATGATCATAAATAACCAGAAGAGGTCTCCAAACTTCCAGCACATGGTCTGTGTGCAGCATAAATTTGAGTGACAGCGCAGTTGGAATGCGTACTCTTCCTCTTCTGCAGTGCTGAGCAAAAAAAAAAAAAAAAAAAAAAAAAAAAAAAAAGGGGGATAAGCCAAATGGCAAAGGGTGTATGATGAAACCACAGAGCAGTCAGAGTGATGAACAGAACACGAGTGACGCTCCACACAGTCAGCGGGGAGCAATAGAGAAAGAAAGAGAAGATAGAGAAAGCTGAACTGGATTTCATTATTGACATTGATTTAAAAATAAATAAATAAATAAATAAGCATTGCATGATTGTCACCATCTACCACCTCCTACAGAGCTCTGAAAAGGAGTCGTTTATAAGCACTTATAATCTCGATGCACAGAGGGTGAGAAAATCAAAACAGCTAAGATTCATTCATTTTCTACCGCTTTATCCGATCTTCCCTCGGGTCACGGGGAGTCCGTGCCTATCTCAGGTGTCTATGGGCATTAATGCAGGATACACCCTGGATGGAATGCCAACCCATCACAGAGCACACACACACACTCACATTCACACACACATTCATACACTAGGGACAATTTTTCCAAGGTGCCAATCAACCTACCGTGCATGTTTTTGGACCTGGGGAGGAAACCGGAGAACCCGGAGAAAAAAAAACCCCCTGAGGCACTGGGAGAACATGCACAAACTTCACACACACATGGCCGAGACGGGAACCGAACCCGGACCCCGGCGGTGTGAGGCGAACGTTCTAACCACTAAACCACCGTGCCCCTACGGCTGAGGTTCAGATAATCTTAATTGGTGAAGATAATAATGAGAAAAAAAGGGAGAAGAACAGAAAGTCATCTACACTGAGTATACACACACACACACACACACACACACACACACACACACACACACACACACACACACACAATTAGCATTTTTACTAAATTTGGAAGATTATGAACGTCCGAGTTGATTTCCTTTGTTTATTTTCCTTGTTTATTCTGTGTGCAGTAGAAGCATACAAGCCCCAGTGGCCTAATGGATAAGGCACTGGCCTCCTAAGCCAGGGATTGTGGGTTCGAGTCCCATCTGGGGTGTCTTACAGCAAAGAGTAGTGCTGGTCTTTAAGGCCTGGAGTAACATTTGAGCAAGTGTGGTACTTTTGTGGGGGGGAAAACCCCCCCACAGCATTTACATTTATTCTAAATCAGGTCGACCCAGAGTATCCTGTTATAATCATTAATACACTGAGAAATGACCTGGAGTATGTTACTCAGGAGGGGCACGGTGGCATAGTGGTTAGCACGTTCGCCTCACACCGCCAGGGTCCGGGTTCTATTCCCGTCTCGGTCCATGTGTGTGTGTGTGTGGAGTTTGCATGTTCTCCCCCGTGCCTCAGGGGTTTTTTCTCCGGTTTCCTCCCCCGGTCCAAAAAACATGCACGGTAGGTTGATTGGCACCTTGGAAAATTGTCCCTAGTGTATGAATGTGTGTGTGAATGTGAGTGTGTGTGCCCTGCGATGGGTTGGCATTCCATCCAGGCTGTATCCTGCCTTAATGCCCATAGACGCCTGAGATAGGCACAGGCTCCCCGTGACCCGAGAAGATCGGATATAGCGGTAGAAGATGAATGAATGAATGAATGTTACTCAGGCCGATGCTTTACTATAACGTCTTTATGAACTATAGCATTTCCACCCCTAGTTCCCGTCTGCATGCTTGCATCCTAGCACAGGTGGCCTAAGGGATCAAAAGTTAATGAATTTATCATATTTATTGTATAAAAGAGATTAACCATGTATATATCACTATTTTAACTCTCTTTATTGAATTTTAACTCTCTTTACAGTTTGCACTGACTGTGTGTAAACCATTTGGTATTGTGCCCTCTTCCAGCCCCAGTGGCCCAATGGATAAGGCACTGGCCTCCTAAGCCAGGGATTGTGGGTTCGAGTCCCATCTGGGGTGTGTGTGTGATTACCACTGTATTAGTGTGCATGCTCCGTAACCCCATGGTAGAAGTCTGAAAGTCATCCACTGCTATAAGCAGTTATTATGCACCAATACAAACCTGATTAACGTCTGTTTTCTGCACCTACAGTGATAATGTTTCCCTGGAAATGCCATCAATGCCATTTACACTGAGGCTTTGTTTGATTCTAAATCACATTAGCTGAAAAGCGCACTACAGTGGAGGAAGCAGTCATTCAATTACGACTTTAAAACACTGACTTGTTTACAAATCCCTAATCAATTTGTGTGAAGTCAAATCAGCATGACTGCATGCAGCACCAGGAGTCAAAAAAAACAACAACAACAACAACAAAAAAGTGGTGAGGTTTTTCCAGAAATTTCCCAAACACGATGATGAATGCAAGGGGGCACGCTGGTTTAGTGGTTAGCACGTTCGACTCGTACCTCCAGGGTCCGGGTTCGATTCCCGTCTCGGCCATGTGTGTGTGGAGTTTGTGCATGTTCTCCCCGTGCCTCAGGGAGTTTTTCTCCGGGTTCTCCGGTTTCCTCCCCCGGTCCAAAAACATGCACGGTAGGTTGATTGGCACCTTGGAAAATTGTCCCTAGTGTATGAATGTGAATGTGAGTGTGTGTGCCCTGTGATGGGTTGGCATTCCATCCAGGGTGTATCCTGCTTTAATGCCCATAGACACCTGAGATAGACACAGACTCCCCGTGACCCGAGGGAAGATCGGATATAGGGGTAGATGATGAATGCAGCTTTATTTTCTCTCCGCACATTGTGTCCAGCGTGGCGTCGGGCTTGCTGCGGTTACTCCACTCGGCACCATTTTCAATTAGCAGGCAAACCCCCGTGGCTTAACGGATAAAACGCTGGCCTCCGAGCTGAAGATGAAATTAAAAAAAAAAGATTTGTCCCTTATTAAGAATAAAAAAACCATGTGTGCATCAGACTAAATAAATCGGGAAGTAGCTACAAATAAGGTTAAATGAACTGTTATAGGACACGTTCTGCAATTGTGAAAAAAGAATATGCTAATAAAAGGCGAATTTCTTCGACTGTATAGAGAGTGTGGTGAATAAAGTGGTGCAGTGCGAGTGTGTCAAGCCGAAAGAGGAGATAAAATCCTCAGGGCAGTGTAACAATTCAAACTCAATTAAAGCAGGAGCATATTCCCAAATCCCATTTGAACCCTATAGATATATCCTGCGTTATCCTGCCTCCATATATTATCATAATGTGACAATGGGATTTGTTCTAGGTGTGAGAAGTTCATCTGATGTCGGTTGCTTTGCCGTGAATGTCTCCAAGCCCCAGTGGCCTAATGGATAAGGCACTGGCCTCCTAAGCCAGGGATTGTGGGTTCGAGTCCCATCTGGGGTGTGTTAAAGAGCCGGGTGATGCTGTGGATGTGTCTTTTAAACTAACACGTGTTAACTTATTTATCAATGCCCCAATCCAAACATGCTGATCTTTTCTTTTAGTGTTGAAAATATTGTATTAAAAAAAAAACACCCAAACCCTACATGCACTAAAGTATATGGCACTTGTCGCAGGGATTGTGGATTCAAGTCCTATTGTGTGTGTGTGTGTGTGTGTGTGTGTGTGTGTGTGTGTGTGTGATTAGCGCCATCTTTTGCTTTGGGATTAACCTTTTATTCCACAATACAAACATGGCTTGTTGATGGTGTCGTTAATAGTGCATTAATAGTGATGATGTATCGTGTGATCAGTGAGACACTTTTATGATTCTTGATTGATCATACGAAGCAGGTTACCACGACACAGACGACACTGGAGAAAGAATTCCAAAAATCTTAAAATATAGTGATTTAAAAGGCTAATGATTAATAAAAACATACAAAATGTTTAACAAGGTGTTTTTTTTTTAAATTACAGTTCACTTGAACATTCAATCATTCATTCATCTTCTATCGCTTTATCCGATCTTCCCTCGGGTCACGGGGAGTCTGTGTCTATCTCAGGCGTCTATGGGCATTAAGGCAGGATACACCCTGGATGGAATGCCAACCCATCACAGGACACACACACACACACACACACACACACATTCATACACTAGGGACAATTTTCCAAGGTGCCAATCAACCTACCGTGCATGTTTTTGGACCGGGAGGAATCGGGAGAACCCGGAGAAAAACTCCCTGAGGCACGGGGAGAATATACAAACTTCCACACACACATGGCCGAGACGGGAATCGAACCCCAACCCTGGAGGTGTGAGGCGAACCTGCTAACCACTAAGACACTGTGCCCCTTAATGTCTGAAATGAGTTCCTTAATTTATGTAATATATGACCTGGGATTTGATTCACCAGCATGCCCATAAGCCCCAGTGGCCTAATGGATAAGGCACTGGCCTCCTAAGCCAGGGATTGTGGGTTCGAGTCCCATCTGGGGTGAGCTCTTGGATGGAAAGTGCACTTCTCTTCAATCTTTACCATTCAAAGAGCCTTTTGGATGCATTTCCGACAGTAAAGAAAAACCCTTTTGGATTTAAAAATGAAATAACACTGAATATAAGGCTGCTTTTTTATATAAACTGCAGAGAAAACGAAATGAAACGCATACAACAACAAAAAAAACTGGCTTCACGCAGATGTTTCAACTTGTAAATAAAGCGCACTATGGGAGTCCGAGTTTCTGAAAGGCTTGTTAGCAGAGTGGTGCCGTAAAAAAAAAAAAAAACATACATTGGTCCCATAATCCAGCGGTTAATGGATCGAAGCCATCCGCTGTTATGTGCCGTAAACTTTAATGCCTCGAACACAAAGGTCAGTGATGCGGCTCTGTTCAACTACAGGGAATGAAAATGGATCCTACGAAGCGTGAGGTGCTTCCGTGACAGTTTCCAATTATTGAAGTTCGTATTGTATATATTATATTGTATTATATGTATATATTATTCGGTGTAATATAATAAGTCGGTATGTGGCAGAATTTATTCGTAGCTTTACCTGCTAAATATAAAAGAAAACAATTCAGTCTTTAAAGCCAGTGACTGAAGGTTAGACAAGCCAAGTCTTCGAGGATGTGCTAAACACATATATTGTGTAATTTCCATTTTTTCCCGTTAGTTTAAAATACTCATGGAAAAAAAAGGTGTAGGGAGAAAAAAACATTTCAAAGTGTTTTCAGAAAAAGGTAAATAATAATAATAATAATAATAGGGAACGGTGGTTTAGTGGTTAGCACGTTCGCCTCACACCGCCAGGGTCCAGGTTCGATTCCTGTCTCGGCCATGTGTGTGTGGAGTTTGTGCATGTTCTCCCCGTGCCTCAGGGGGTTTTTCTCCGGGTTCTCCGGTTTCCTCCCCCGGTCCAAAAACATGCACGGTAGGTTGATTGGCACCTTGGAAAATTGTCCCTAGTGTATGAATGTGTGTGTCCTGCGATGGGTTGATATTCCATCCAGGGTGTATCCTGCCTTAATGCCCATAGACGCCTGAGATAGACACAGACTAACAGGGATTGTGGGTTTGAATCCCGTCTGGGGTGCTTTTAATGGTGCTTTGTTTTTTATTCCCCAATACAAACAAAGCACAAGGATGAAGAATCCTGTTTTTGTTTAATTCTGCTATGAACTTTCAATTATTGCCGCATTAAAAACACGATTGTAAATATAATATAATATATAAATAAGTAAATATAAAATACCTACAAATAGAGGTTTAATATTGATACCATGTGTAGCATGGGATCAACATTTCCGAAAGTCTGGTAAACATTTAGCGGCATTGTTGAGAGCGTACAAAAGTGTATAATCCACGAAAGATATAAAACAAAACAGGGAAATTAAGCGCTTGTGTAGAAATCCCACAGGACCCATAATAATCCAGCAGTGGAAGGATTGACCGAATCCTCTGATATGAACTTTAATACCTCTAGCACGAAGATAAATCAAATATTGAATATTTTCTCAAAAATATGGATGAATTGTAATTATTGGTTTGGATAAGGCACTGGCCTCCTAAGTCAGGGGTTGTGGGTTCGAGTCCCGTCTGGGGTGAGATAAGCAGCATTGATTCTGCAAGTACTGTTAACCCATAGGTTAACCGAACCTCTGCTACACGCCAGTGCTTTTATGCCCCGTTAAATAAAGATGAAAATGACCCTACAACAATAAAAGATCCCATATGCTGTATTTTGGCACCTTAAGACACCCGAATAGGTTTTTTCTACATTAAAATATTTATATGCTGTATTTTGAAACTACATAGAATCAGTGAATTGTATAATGGGTTTTTTTTTGTTTAGATAAACATTCAAATGTTTTATTTTGAAGCATAACAAACTCACTGGGAGGTACGGTGGCTTAGTGGTTAGCACGTTCGCCTCACACCGACAGGGTCCGGGTTCGATTCCCGTCTCAGCCATGCGTGTGTGGAGTTTGTGCATGTTCTCCCCGTGTCTCAGGGGGTTTTTCTCCGGGTTTCTCCTCCCGGTCCAAAAACACGGTAGGTTGATTGGCACCTTGGAAAATTGTCCCTAGTGTATGAATGTGTGTGTGTGTGTGTGTGTGTGTGTGTGTGTGTGTGTGTGTGTGATGAGTTGGCATTCCATCCAGGGTGTATCCTGCCTTAATGCCCATAGACGCCTTAGATAGACACAGACTCCCCGTGACCCGAGGGAAGATCGGATAAAGCGGTAGAAGATGCATGAATGAATGAATGTAATGATACACTCTACTTAATATTACAATTATTTGACCTTTTCAAAGTGTGTTAGATAAAAGTAAAAAAAAAAAAGTCTGATTATCTGAGTGACGTCACACCATAATCCAGCGGCCAATGAATCGCAACCATCCTATAAACTGTAACCCAAAAGTCAAAACGTAACAGCGAGGTGCTTCCATGACAGTCTCGGATTATTTAAATTCATACTAAAGTGTAATATAATACGCCGTTATAATCGCAGGGTGCATTCTTGGCTTTCTATTGTCCAGAGATAAAGCATTAAATGTTAGTGAAACACTAATCTATTTTCGTGTCCGCATGACTAACACTTTAGCGATGATTATTCAGGAAGTCGCTCGACGTGCCTGTTCTCACCGATACGCCTTATATATATAGCAGAATATCCCGTCAGACGCGTTAAGTAGGCCGCATCCAACAGGCTGCCGAGTGAAGCGTGGGATTAGTCGACTCTAAACAATAGACGTGAAGGGAAAAAAAAGAGGCTGGAAACATGCCATCACCTGACATCATCCCGTCATCCAGCGCTGAGCTCGGTCCCGCAACAGAATCAACCCCAAAAACAATCCAAGCCGGTGGATTTATTGTTTCAATTTTTTTATTATTATTATTATTACCTTTCGTCTAAAATTTCTACAAACATAGAAATTTGGTTTTGGAAGAAAAAAAAAACAACAACAAAACAAACAAAAACTCAAGATTAAAGCTGCTTTTTTTTTTTAAATAGCAAAAACAAGTATCAAACAAGTGTCTAAAAATGACCTATCACATTCAAAACATCTTTACAAAACAAACGACGATATAAATTACAGACGAAATAATACAAATAAAAATAAAAAAATAATAATAAAACAGTTTATTGAAAACAATAAATAGTGGGCCTATTGAAATACCAGGCAGTACAGTATCGCTAGGACATACTATAGGACCAAACACAGTATTTCCACATAACACACGCTGGGTGTCTACTCATCCGCACTCGGATTCTCCAGGAACCTGCCGTCGACTTTTATTCCAGAAACCAACCAATCAGGAATCGAGGATCCCCGAGGATGTCGGATAAATCCCCGGTGTGGCGTCGGCTTTAACGCAGTCGGCCTTCGCATAGTGCTTGATTAAGCTTGTGCGATCGTCAGTGAAAACGCATCAGGAGCACCTGGCGGGGGTGCTAATCTCTTTTGTTAATCAAATCGAAGCAGCCGAGATATTCCCGGGTTATTGTTTTTTTTAAACGAGACCTCTTATGAATTATTGCGACTGCTGAGTGTTTTGGCGAACACCGCTACATAGGTATTAAATGTTTCAAGAGAGACACAACACCAGGACATTTAAAGGCATTATTTTTCAAGTTCGTATTAAAAAAAAAAAAGAACCGAAAAATATTTGTCCCTTAAGAAACGACCTCATCCCTCAGCGGTACAGTGCATCGGATACATTACAACATTCAGTCAAGCTCGAGATCGAAGTACATTTCTGTTGGAAATGACTTTTACGTACAGTGCTACAGGAAAGCGAAAAAACAAACAAACAAAAAAAAACATCGCTAGAATGTCGGAACCGCTATTATTCGCTATAACGAGAAACGTGTCGTAACGTCTTGAAATGGGGTGTTTTGTATTTTTCACGATCGAAAACTAAATCAAATTATAGGGAGTTGGGAACTCGGTGGTTAAGGTATTGGAACCTGTACACCCAAAAAACAAACAAAAAAAAAAAACAGGGGATCAAATCGCAGTATCACCAAACTACCACTAGAGGGCACTTGATCAAGGCCCTTAACCCTTAGTTGGATAAGGTGTGCATTAAACGTAAAATATCACAGTTATCCTGGTCGTAAATTCAGCCTTCACCGGTGGCGAAAATGGAAAGGTAATATTTATCACTACATATTTGTTATTATTACAGCTCATATCGAATACATACACCGATCAAACATAACATTATGACCAATACGGTTCGAACGGTGGCACTTTTGTCCCGAGCATGAAATTCTTGAAGGAATCTGAGCCACAGGAGCTCGTGTGTCGGATCGGACGTTACCGCCGGTTCACTCCTGATAAGATTCTGACCGCTGCAGCCGAGGACACGTCCCACGAGACCTGCAGTTACGGAGACGCTCTGGACCCAGACGTCTAGCCAGAACGATTTGTCAAACACCATTTTGTCCCCCTTGTTTCTGACCCGAGGACAAAATCGCCTACTAACAGGTTGCCGCGATGAATCCGTGTTTACATAATGTTGTGCTTGATCGGTGTAAAGTGACGCTGCGGTGCAAATCATACCACAAATAAACTCTCTCTCTTCCAGGTCTGTGCCTGCGACGGTGAAGGTCACATGACCTAATCTGCATCAGCAACTACTCGTTTTTTTTTTTTTTTTTTTTTTTTTTTTATGAAATTGAGAAGAAAAAAAACGCTAGCGACGATCGGATAAACAACCCCATAACAGTCCAATCGAAAAAACAAACAAAAACAAAACTGTAATACCTGATGAATGGTTGAGTAAATTAAATCACATGGTATAATCTTTTCCCACAAATTTATCAAAGCCACGTTCTCATTTATAGAAGCAGTACATCCGTTGGACCTTTCAGTATTCCACATCATCAATGGCTTCGAGGATTAGTGACATCTTGAACACAGCAAAACGAACATGTGAGCGCTGTACTTTATTGGTCACATATACATTACAGCACAGTGAAATTCTTTTCTTTTCTTCGCATATCCCAGCTTGATGTTGGTAGCTGGGGTCAGAGCGCAGGGTCAGAGCCATGATACGGCGTCCGCTGGAGCACAGAGGGTTAAGGGTCTTGCTCAAGGACCCAAGGGCGGTAGCTTGGCCATACCGGGGCTCGAACCCGGATCTTCCGATCAGCAGCCCAGCACCTTAGATCACTGAAATACACCTTTTCAGATAGAAAAATAAAACACACACACACACACACACACACACACACACACACGCACACACACACACACAAAGGCCTCTAGATCCTAAAAATTACAGCACTGGAAGAAAAAAAAAAAAAGAAAGAAAAGAAAAACATTACAATCTTTCAAGGAACATGAAGATCTTTGGGACTGACGTTACAGTGACTTTTCCTGTATTAACGACGCTACTCGTATTAGTCCCGGAGACATCGAGAACATCCGCAATTCGGTATTCACACCACTATTGCCAGGATCCCGATGCTCCACCAGTGAATCAGGGAATTGAATTACTGAAGAATGATCGAGCGCTTTCGAAGCCTTCCGCCTTGCGGTAAACGTCCGACTGAAGGCACGTTCAGTTCTCCAAGCGTCTGAAGTTTTACACCCTCCCACCCCCACCCCGTGACGTTCGGCCGCTCGGATGGGTCAAGCAGGTCTACACTGAGAAGTCGTGAGCTTTAGGGCTCCTTTGCTGTGTAGCATTTTTAACGTCTTGAACTCGAGTGGCATCCGATGAGGACTCGCGTTCGAGAAGTAGCGGTACTTCAGCATGTCGTAGTAATGGTACTTCACCGGATTTCCGCCGGCGTCTTTGGGGAACGGCCAAAAGCCGTACAAGTGGATCTCGTCGCAGAAACGCGTAGCCATGGTGTACATCAGCAATCCGGTGCTGGGACGCTTGATATTTACCTTGTTCGTGAGCCAGTACCTGAAAAAATAAATAAAACAAACACTTTTAAAATAAACGTTTCATTATTTGCACTGTTTTTTCTGGATGGAATTTTTAAGAAGGAAATAAAAAAAAAAAGGAAAAAAATTTTCTCCGAATTTTACCGAAAAATACATAGATTGTCTAGTGCTGTTATTTGATCTGGATACGTTTTACAGAAACATACATATTTATTTACTAATAAGGTTCGTATGTAACATTTGTAACACCGTGATGTTTGTTTACAACAACGAAATTCCAAAAAAATGTATTTAAAAAATACTATTATGTGCAAATCTCATCGACTCGTACGATTCAACATCTGCTAAGAAAAGTAGAGATTTAAGGTACATTTAACTGATGACAAACAAACGATTAATCGGGATTAAATATGTTCATCCCTAATGTAAACAAGTTTTAGAGGAAACGTCCAGGAGATGTATTTTTCAGGGAAGGAATTGAATACGTCAGCGGTACAATGCTAAACTGCAAACTATATTTACAAACTTGTACTTTCATTGAAAACATTTGGTGCGTCATGAAAAGAAAAAACATGACAAAGAAGACCCAGGACCGTCAAACAGTGTAGAAGACTGTGTATTTGCTGAAAAAAAAAAAACTTTCCTCAGTTTCAACGTTTTTTTATACTATGAAAATTGGAATTTGGGAAATTAAAAAGGGAGGGGGGGGGTTTGTGTTATTTTTATATTTTATTTTAAATTTAAAAAATGTCATAAAAGGTTTTTGCATTAGGTTAAAAGTGAAAAGTAAGATAGGAATAATTTTTTTCTTTTTTCTTTTTTTTTTAAATCTATGTCACATTCTTAAGGATCTTTTTTTTTATCAGTATTGTATACATTGTTTTCCTCAGACATCCTGTAATTACACATTTATTACCTCAGTAAACACTTTGCGTATTCGCAGCTAACTCTATTTACTCCTAGCTAGCAAGATTATAAAGTAAATAATCTTATTACAGGACCATAAAAACAGGCAGGAACTGCTAAATAACTAAACCGAACAAACGATACGAGCGTGAGGTTTAAATAAAAGCAAGCACATCTAAGTAATGAAGCGGAAAACGGGAGATATGCTCTTTATGAGGATCTGGATCTGTATAATTCCGCTTAAAAGGTTTGGAACATGAGCGGCGCGTCGAAAACGCTACGCCAAAGTAGTTGCCGTTTTTCAGCAAACTCACGAGGGTCTAATCGAAACAGATACAGAGAGAAGTCACTTTGGTTGGCCCTTAATTGAATAGCAAATTAGGCTATAATTTGCTTGTCTTAATGATGTAATGCTCTACTGGTTCTGTGCCTCGCCGGCATTATCATGCAAAAAGCTGCCCGTCTGCCTCCATGCATGCAAATCTAAAAATTGCGAGTACGCCCCCTGCATGTTAATAAGTCGCAGATAGATAGCTAGAAGGTTTTTTTAATCAGCACTGACATAAAAGTGTGGTTTGGTCACAGACACTGTGTTTGGATTTTTTGAAGAACAAATAATTACACAACATATGCAAATGTGTGGTCAGAAGGTTTACAGGGAATCTGGGGGAATCTAGAGCTGTGCCTCAGGACTGGGATTCTATGAGACACAAAAGTCAAGCAAACATGATTTTTTTCCCCGTTTTCATAAGAGCATAAACACGGCCTGTTGCATGCTTTAATTTAGGCTACTATTTTGGGAATATTTTGGGAAAAAGAAAAGAAATATTGCATGGGAAAAAAATGAAAAACAAAACGGGGAGCCTATCTCAGGCGTCTATGGACATTAAGGCAGGATACACACTGGATGGAATGCCAACCCATCACAGGGCACACACACACACACACACACACTAGGGACAATTTTCCAAGTTGCTAATCAACCTACTGTGCATGTTTTGGGACCGGGGGAAACCGGAGAACCCGGAGAAAAACCCCCTGAGGCACGGGGAGAACATCCAAATTCCACATACACATGGCCGAGACGGGAATCGAACCCCGTCCCTGGAGGTGTGAGGTGAACATGCTAACCACTAAGCCACCGTGCCCCCCATATATATATATATATATATATATATATATATATATATATATATATATATATATCTATACACACACACACACACACACACACACACACACACACACACACACACACACACACACACACACACACACACACCATATATACATACATTTCTACTTGAGTAACAAACTTAAGACACCTCTACTAGAACAAAACGAGAGGGTTCACACCAACCCCGACTCAAATTCCAGCATCACTAAACACGGGCCCCAAAGCAAGGCCCTTGCCCCGGACCTGAACAGTTATATGAATTACTCTGGATAAACGCATCCGCCGTAGATCTTACAACTAAACTCTTTGATAAACACAAACG
The DNA here is from genome assembly GCA_030449085.1 of Kryptopterus vitreolus. NCBI lineage: Eukaryota > Metazoa > Chordata > Actinopteri > Siluriformes > Siluridae > Kryptopterus > Kryptopterus vitreolus. The sequence continues at coordinate 2,376,983 of JACRUU010000009.1, read as the reverse complement.
CTTCATGTTTATTAGTGAGTCTGGACCTGGCCTTAGTGAGAATCAGCTCCAAGTTAGTCTTGGCTTTAGCTGTAACCCAGCCGCTGGTTATATAACTGTTCCTGGATCTGTATTCCCTCCTCGAACTCGAAACATTCTGTTTGTCTTCATTGTTTAGAATAAATGATGAGAAATTGAAATATCCTTTAAATAGTCGATTCGGTCTGGCCTTGAGGTTCGGTTTGCCCTGACTGAAAGCCACCCCCCCCCTCCTCCTTTCAGAAGCCTATATTTAGCCCTGATGCAGGCCAGTCTGAAGGTGTCATTAAAATGAAGAGGGGGCGGGGGGGGGGGGGGGGTGCCTGGCTGCCATGGTAACTCACAAGAACATCTGATGTCCTCTCGAGAAGCATAAGGCCAAAACAAGCACCTCTTGATGAATAATAACGGCCTGGAACAAGGAAGATGAATATCCGAACAGACCCGCCTGAGATAGCCGAGTTCAGCCGAGTAACAGAAGCAGTCTGGGAAAATTATACTCCGAATTACAGCCCGCACTATGAATCATTTACGAGCAGGGTACGATGAAAGGCAGAGGAGTTATGAGCCCACGGTTTCGTCAGAATTAGCCCGGGCCGCTCGTCCGCGCTGCTTTGGAAATGAAAAGATTATTTAAGTCTGAAAATCCGAAGATTAAGAGCACTTAGAGCGCGAGCTCTTGTGTAAGCACCGGGTTTGTCTCTGCACAGCGCTGTCTTTGCAAACACACGCCACAGGTGGCAGCCTGCGGCCCGTTTTCATTTCGGAATGGGCGGGGGTGGGGAGTGATGACTGGGATTTTCAGGAGCTCCGAGCTCCCTTCTGGGCAAATTCTGCCACGCCTGGGCGTCCTGCCAATTTCTTTTGATGGATGAACATTTCTTGTGTCTTCAAACAAACGTGTGCACTCTTGAATCTTACTGATTTGTGCAAAAAAAGCTCACTTTATCCACTGATGAAGTGTAGTATAGGATGCTTCTGAGGTAAAGCTTTTTCGGAGGTACATTTTTTCAAGGTATTTTTTTCTGATGTAATTTTTTTTTAGGTAAATTTTTTCTGAATAAATCCTTTCTGAGGTAAATCTTTTCCGTGGTAATTTCTTTTCTGAGGTAAATCTTTTTTGAGGTAAATTTTTTTCTGAGTTAAATCTTTTCTGTAGTAAATTTTTCTGAGGTAAATCTTTTCTGAGGTAATTTTTTCAGAGGTAAATCTTTTCTGTAGTAATTTTTTCTGAGGTAATTTTTTTCTGAGGTCATTTTTTCAAGGTATTTTTTTCTGATGTAATTTTCTTTCTGAGGTAAATCTTTTCTGAGGTATATCTTTTCTGTAGTAAATTTTTCAGAGGTAAATCTTTTCTGAGGCAAATCTTTTCTGAGGTAATTTTTTCAGAGGTAAATCTTTTCTGAGGTAATTTTTTCAGAGGTAAACCTTTTCTGAGGTAAATCTTTTCTGTAGTACATTTTTCTGAGGTAAATCTTTTCTGAGGTAATTTTTTTCTGAGGTATATTTTCTCTGAGGTATTTTTTTCTGTGGTCATTTTTTCAAGGTATTTTTTCTGAGGTAAATTTTTTTCTGATGTAAATTTTTTTGAGGTACATTTTTTCTGAATAAATGTTTTCTAAGGTAAATCTTTTCTGAGGTAAATCTTTTCTAAGGCACATTTTTCTGAGGTAAATGTTTTCTAAGGTAATATTTTTCAGATGTAATTTTTTCTGTGGTATTTATTTCTGAGGTAACTGTTTTGCTGAGGTAATTTTTTTTCGGAGGTAAATTTTGTCAGAGGTAAATTTTGTCAGAGGTAAATTTTTCAGAAGAATTTTTTCCTGAGGTAAATCTTTTCTGTGGTAATTCTTTCTGAGGTAAAATTTTTAGGTAATTTTTTTCTGAGGTATATTTTTTCAAGGTATTTTTTTCTGAGGTACGTTTTTTGAGGTACACTTTTTCTGAATAATTTGTTTCTGAGGTAAATCTTTTCTGAGGCACATTTTTCTGAGGTAGATTTTTTCTGAGGTAAATTTTTTCAAGGTATTTTTTCTGAGGTACATTTTTGAGGTACATTTTTTCTGAATAATTTGTTTCTGAGGTAAATCTTTTCTGAGGCACATTTTTTCTGAGGTAATATTTTTCTGAGGTAAATTTTTTCTTAGGTAAATTTTTAGGTAATTTTTTCATTTTTTCAAGGTCTTTTTTTCTGAGGTAATTTTTTTTCTGATGTAAATTTTTTTTAGGTAATTTTTTTCTGAATAAATCTTTTCTGCAGTAAATCTTTTCTGAGGCACATTTTTTCTGAGGTAAATTTTTTTAGGTACTTTTTTTTCTGAGGAACATTTTTTCGGAGGTAATTTTTTTTGCTGAAGTACATTTTTTTCGGAGGTAATTTTTTTCTTTCTGGCATTCCCTTTTTTAAATTACTCGCCACCCCAATGAAACCCAGAGCAATCCTGTATCTATTCCTCTGACATCCAGACCAATTATATCTGTCGCATTCCTTCTTTTCTTTCCTCCCATCGCTCTGTCTCTCGAGCGGGACCGGCCGAATGAAAGGTTTAGTTCACCAGGATTACGACACATAGCCATGAAACATGCTATGAAGTACCCATACAAAACCTTTCCATGCAAACATTGAAACTGCTGCTTATAATTATCCGATCTGAAATGATCTTGCTGAGATATTTTTAAAACAGAGCGCACGCCATTTAGTCCAACCCGACTGAAAATGACGGCATGAGTTTTCCCCACTAGGTGTGGTTCATTTCAAAATGACTCGAGTATGGGAAAGTCGGTGAGATCACCATGAATCAACCGATGTTATTTTATGCGCTATTAAATATTATTTTCGTATTATTTCAACGAATCCTAATAAGCAGAGGTCGACCGAGTCATTCCCCCCCCCCCCCACCCCCCCCCCCCCCACCGGTATTAATCGCCAAATTGATTGACGAAACTATTGTCAGAAAAAATCTATACCGGGTTGTGTTATACGGTATGAGAGCGGACACTAGAGGCGAGTCGCTGAAACAACATGCTGTTTGCACGTGAGACTCCGTGCTGCATGGAGAGCGCTATATTCATTCATTCATTCATCTTCTACGGCTATATCCGATCTTCCCTCGGGTCACGGGGAGCCTGTGCCTATCTCTATAGGCGTGCCTATAGGCGTCTATGGGCATTAAGGCAGGATACACCCTGGATGGAATGCCAACCCATCGCAGGACACACACACACACGTTCACACACATTCATACACTAGGGACAATTTTCCACGGTGCCAATCAACCTACCGTGCATGTTTTTGGACCGGGGAGAAAACCGGAGAACCCGGAGAAAAAAACCCTGAGGCACGGGGAGAACATGCAAACTCCACACACACACGGCCGAGATGGGAATCGAACTCGGACCCTGGCGGTGTGAGGTGAACGTGCTAACCACTAAGCCACCGTGCCTCCGAGCGCTTATATTTCTGAAACATCGTATGGGGAAAAAAATTTCACAGTGCTGTAAAGTACACGACAAATATAAAGCAAATTCAATACATAATGTGGTTACAGTTTCAAAAAAATCCCTGAATAGACAAAACGGACTTTTAACTGAGTTTTTAACATTGCTGGAAAATACAATGTGCTTTTCTGTCCATATGACAGTAAAATATTAATATAGGAGAAACCCGGCTGCGATCACACACACACACACACACACACACACCACACACACACACACACACACACACACACACACACACACACACACACACACACTTGACAGGCAAACAGCTGCATCCACCAGCAATCGATCATAATGCGAAAAAAAAAGATGTAACCAGTGCTGATATCCATTACCTACACGGTGACTGGGATTGAATTAAAGAAGCCTCTCGTTCATTCCCTGATCGTATTACGTGACTCACCCTCTGACAGCGTGGACCAGGCGGAGGGAGGGGTAGGCCATGCGTACCGGAAGCTTCCTCTTGAGGATGAGCTCGTTGACGCCCTCCACGTGCTTCTCCCCTCCCTTCACCATGAACGCCGGGATCCACAGGACGCTGTCGTTCAGCAGCCTCAGACGCTGCACGAAGCGCTCGCGCAACGTCTCGTTGGACAGGCCGCCGTACACGCGCTGAATCACAGACGGGTTCATGGTAGTGAAGTCTGACCTTATGCCCACGTCCTCGGCGAACTCCGCCAGGGGAGCCAGGTTACATCTGTGCCACAGCCGCAGGGAAAGACAAATGTTAGAGCTGAAATGAAATGCCTCGAGGCTGCCTACAGGGCATTTTAGTCATGAAGGAGTCTTTTTTTTTTTTAAAGAAAATAAAGAAAAATACAGGATCGAGTGTAAGCACGTAGAAGCTTGGAAACAGGATCCTGTGAAATCACATTTATTCACTGATCATTTTATGATGCAATATAATGCAATATCACTTCAATTTTCTTTGTTCCATAGCAATTTTGAACATTTTTTAAAAAGTCGTATATAAATCAATCAGTTAAAATATTTAATCAAGATTAATCACTTAAATCATATATTTTTTTCCCTTTAAATTTGCTTTAAATAATAAACTTTTGCTATTGTTTCCACACGGACGGTTTTTATTGCCGGATGTGTGCATCATGGCGGATTTGGGACTTGCCGCATCTGTAAAATTAATGTTTAGTGATTAAAAATGATTTTTCGTTGGAATTTATTATAATTATTTTTCTATCTGACATATTTCGTGAATGTGTTCAAATTTACCCCCCTTTATTTATTTATTTATATATTTGTAACAAAAAGGGTCGAACGGAAACGAGCACTGCGCTAATAAAACCAGTGCCGGCGAAACGAACATGCATCGACGCGTTATTAAACGCTCAAATCGTATTCTCAAAGACTTGTGTAAACAAGTCATAATGGAATTGCTGATTTTGAACTTTTGAAGGTTGTTTTGCAAGATTTTACTCAAGCATGATTTTCAGCTTCTCTTTAAACCTCGAAAAATTCGATACAACAATAGATCAGGATAAATATTTCATAATATCTTTACTTAGCATTTATTCAAGATACAAGATGGCGCCGCCCTAGTGGCAGCCCGTTGCATCAGCTCTTTTAAAAATTTCCCCACTGTAGGACGAATAAATCTTATTATTTAGTATTATTAGTATTATTGAGTATTTTAGGATAACACTAAAAAAATAACACTAACACTGAAAACTCCATATAAAAGTCTATTAAAATGATATTAATAAACTGAATTTGTGCTTTTTTTAAAAGAAAATGTACCGTAAATTCTGGACTATAAAGCGCACCTGAAAAATAAAAATAAAAAAATAAACAAGCCGCACCTGCATAAAAATCCGCTCTATTTAAAAAAGTTTTGCAAGCCACAGATATGTATGTTTTTAGATTAGATATTTACTACAGGAACAGAACGATTTTGAATTGTAAATGTACATGTATGACCTAAATAGATCCTTTCCTAACCTGTATTTTAACACGGCAGCAACTTTGCTGATTAAAACGGGACAGAACCAAGAGAAATAATAACCGGTATTTACAGTATTTATCTTCATTTCTCCTGTAAGTGAAATCACGTCACCTTACCATCTTCGCTGAAACCCACGAAGTCGTCTTCTTCAGTGTCGGAGTTGAACTTCTTGAACTAGCGTATTCTTCTTTGCATTTATTTTGTCTTAGTTTTGATTCTAATTCCGGTTAGAGCCCAACTAGCGGTGAATTTACGGTAGTTTAAAATTGACTAAACCTGCTATACAAGTCTACAGAAACATGTTACTATAGCAGGAGAAACTATTTTAATTAGCTTCATTTGAGTGCCGTCTGATAACCCCACTACATTTTTGTCATCGCATAAGATTGCTTTGTGAGAATGCTTCTTCACAGCTCTGGGGCTCCTCGGATAGACCTTAATTCAATCCCGTATTTATACATTTATGCATCCTCAGTAAATGTCCTTTTTAGGTTCCGAACGAATCCATCCCGGGAACGCTGGAGCTGTGAAACATTTTTTTTTTTTTCTTTTTTTTTTTTACGAAGCTTATATTCTCCAGACAATCTTCAACTGACCCAAAATAGCACTCTTTTTATGAGCTGGTCTTTATTATCTCGAAGCGTCCGAACATTTCTACGATTGGATTTTAACGAACCACTCGGGGAAAGAAGCGAAACGTTTTACGACACGGATTCCGTCCAGATTTCTTCAGCAAAGACCCAAAACTTTATTTTTTTTTTTGTTATTTATGTTTTTATTATTGCATCAGCCTATTTCTGGCGCTTAGCCATCCCCCCCCCCCCCCCCCCCCCCCCCCGAAGCCTGCGTTAAAGCAGATAAATTGATGAGACGTTTGTTACAACGCTGCTTACGTGATTACTAAGAGCAGCCTTTTTTGTTTTTTTTTGCAGAGAGGCTTTTACCGGTGTTGCGCCTGCTGACATCATCAGGGACAGGGTTCAATACCCGCCTAACTAAATAAAAGCCGAAGGAAATTACCGTATAACGAAATCATGGCTGTCTATCTCCTTCCCGCATCCGCTCTTGAGGAGCACGCCGGAGTTGCCCACCACGGCGCAGGTCTTGAACCTTTTGTTCTTCAGGGGCGAGACCTCAGGAAGCAGGCTGTGAAGCGCGTGCGAGACGTTCAGCGTCCTGCGTCGGTCCAGGACATAGTGGATGGTGTCACCGGGTTTAAAGCTGCTCTTGATCACCGACACGTCTCTCTCCGCGTCCAAGAAGTGGAGGATGTCCTTCCTTTTAATTCAACAGAAGCCCATCAGGACAAGGGAAAGGGTCATTGTTGCTCAAGAGTGCTATTTGACACTAAGAATTCTCCTCGAGTCCTGTTTATTTAATTATCTTCTCAAACCCACACAAGAAGCATGTGATTATACTGAGGTCATGTGACCACCGAAATGAGTGAAATGAAAGTGCGTCGCTTTTATTCAGTCGTTTTTTTTTTTTTTTATGAAATACATCCATTTAGGTTTCGCCTTACAATACACGTAAGGGAGGGCGTGTAAATTTATGCACATTACTCCATTACATATATACGCTAAAGAAAGTTTATCTGTCCCCTGAGGATTTCACCAGCGTTTTAGAGCCACATCGCTGAGAGCATGATGACCTACCTACCTATCTACCTACCTACCTATCCATCCATCCATCCATCCATCTCTTTTTTCCATTCTTTATTACTTTCTTTCTGTTCTATCTATCTATCTATCTATCTATCTATCTATCTCCCTACCTACCCATCCATCCATCCATCCATCTCTTTTTTCCATTCTTTATTACTTTCTTTCTGTTCTATCTATCTATCTATCTATCTATCTATCTATCTATCTATCTATCTATCTATCTATCTATCTATCTACCTACCTATCTACCTACCTACCATCCATCCATCCATCCATCCATTTATCTCTTTTTTCCATTCTTTATTACTTTCTTTCTGTCCTATCTATCTATCTATCTATCTATCTATCTATCTATCTATCTATCTATCTATCTATCTACCTACCTACCTACCTACCTACCTACCTATCCATCCATCCATCCATCTGTCCATCTCTTTTTTCCATTCTTTATTACTTTCTTTCTGTTCTATCTATCTATCTATCTATCTATCTATCTATCTATCTATCTATCTATCTATCTATCTATCTATCTATCTATCTATCTATCTATCTATATATCTATCCATCCATCTCTTTTTTCCATTCTTTATTACTTTCTTTCTGTCCTATCTATCTATCTATCTATCTATCTATCTATCTATCTATCTATCTATCTATCTATCTATCTATCTATCTATCTATCCATTCATCTCTTTTTTCCATTCTTTATTACTTTCTTTCCGTCCTATCTATCTATCTATCCATCCATCCATCCATCCCTTTTCCTTTCTATATTTCCTAACCCTCCATCCATCAAGACACCCACCCACACACACACATATCTATCTATCAAGAAACCAAACTTTCCATCCATCCATCCATTTTTTTCATTCTTTATTACTTTTCTTTCTGTCCTACCTCCCGACCTCCCTCCTTCCATCTGTCTATCTGCCATCGATCACTGCATTGAACAAACCAACCAACGTATCCACCCATTCATCTTTATATCAATCGAACATCCACCCATCCATCTATTGAACAAGCAACCAACCTAATAATCAACCTATCCATCCATCCATCTAATAAACAACCTATCCATCCATCCATCTAATAAACAACCTATCCATCCATTCATCCATCTAATAACAACTTATCCATCCATCCATCCATCCATCCATCCATCCATCCATCTAATCCAACAACTTATCCATCCATCATCCATCCATCTAATAAACAACCTATCCATCCATCCATCCATCCATCCATCTAATAAACAACCTATCCATCCATCCATCCATTAAACAACCTATCCATCCATACATCTAATAACAACTTATCCATTCATCCATCCATCCATCCATCTCATAATAAATAAACCATCCACCATCCATCCATCCATCCATCCTCCATCTATCCATAAACATCCACCATATCCATCCATCCATCCATCTAATAAAAAACCTATCCATCCATCCATCCATCCATCCATCCATCTAATAAACAACCTATCCATCCATTCATCCATCTAATAACAACTTATCCATCCATCCATCCATCCATCCATCCGTCCATCTAATAACAACTTACCCATCCATCATCCATCCATCTACTAAACTACCTATCCATCCATCCATCCATCCATCCATCTAATAAACAACCTATCCATCCATCCATTAAACAACCTATCCATCCATACATCTAATAACAACTTATCCATTCATCCATCCATCCATCCATCCATCTAATAAACAACCTATCCATCCATCCCTCTAATAAACAACCTATCCATCCATCCATCTAATAAACAACCTATCCATCCATCCATCCATCTAATAAACAACCTATCCATCCATCATCATCCATCTATAAACAACCTATCCATCCATCCATTCAATCAAATATCCATCCATTAAACTATCTATCCATCTATTCATCTCCATTCAATGCAGTATTAATAAAAGTCCTTTGAAGCAGCAGGATTTTCCGCACGTATAAAAGTGAACTGGAGGTTCGAGTGCAGCGACACAGATCTTACTAATATTCCGTTTCAGCTGTTACAAGCGACTAATGAGGAAGTGTTTGCGACACCTGTCTGTGTGTGTCAACAAGACTTGACATTTTCCAAACAACACACTGCAGATAACGCGGCGCGTTAGTAATTACGCTCTGCTCGATGCCGCCGCCACATGTGGCAACTGATAATGAGATCCCACGCTTTTATAAACACGGCCTTTTTCCTGCGGACAGGAAGTCAGTGGCGAGCTGCAACCTTCCGCAAATTACAGGCAACGATCCAAGTCTGTGCGTCTTCAGAACGGGTTCAAACGCACACCGAACACGCCTTTCAAAGACCATGGGCATTAACACTGACTTACTCGCCCTTAACTCTGCTGTTATGGGATTTTGGAGGTGTGGGGTTTGCTCCAACACTGATGTCGGCTCGGATTTGAGGCACAGTCAGGATTTCTGTTCAAGTGGGGTTCACTTTCTTTCTACTCGAACCTTGGAGAACCAGGTCTTCATTGAAGGTATACACACAAATACATTCATCCATTCCGATCTATATCCGATCTTCCCTCGGGTTACGGGGAGCCCGTCCGTCCCTATCTCAGGCGTCTATGGGCATTAAGGCAGGATACACTCTGGATTGAATGCCAACCCCGGAGAAAAACCTCACACATGGCCGAGACGGAAATCGAACCCGGATCCTGGCGGTGTGAGGCGAACATGCTAACCACTAAGCCACCGTGCCCCCCTACACACACACAAATACATTCAATACAATTTTTTGTATTGTGTTTCAATACAAAGAAACACATCAAGTTGTGATGGTCACCTACGTTTCGGAGCATTGCTCCAGCCATTCTTAATATTTGCAAATCTTAAATAATTTATACAAACAGCACACAACACAATATTTCTTGCAAAATCCTGTGTCTCAATCTCTCAAAAGTGGGCGTTTTGTTGCCATTTTTAACAAACAAGATTGTAAAAATGTTCGGTCATGTAGCTTCAACATTCATAAAGTAAAAAGCAGTTTTTGGTTGCAATGATCACATGATCAATTTGAAAAATCTTTCAAATTTCAGTTGATTATATCGATAATAAGATCGGACAGGATTCACACATTTTTACGCTACTGAGATTATATCGAGTTTATGGTTTAGGTTGAAAAAAGAAAAATGGGTTTTACGTTTTCGCCTCGGTTTGGCACAGCGAGCTTCCGTAGTTCTCCGCCTCCCGCCCCACAAGGCGGAGCGCTCTGACGAATCCAAAGAGCTCGTTTCCAAGAGGGGGCGGGGTTTCATCAGTGGTTTTGCAACTTTCAACAAACCAAAACCCCGCTGTTACATTTGTCTAAAGTTTGTGGCAACATGTCAACACCGTATCCAAAACTGAATTTTGTCTAAAAAAATAATAATAATAATAATAATTTTATAATTGAGATGCCACATCTCAAGGGGCACGGTGACGAACGCACGTTCGCCTCACACCGCCAGGGTCCGGGTTCGATTCCCGTCTCGGCCATGTGTGTGTGTGGAGTTTGTGCATGTTCTCCCCGTGCCTCAGGGGGTTTTTCTCCGGGTTCTCCGGTTTCCTCCCCCGGTCCAAAAACATGCACGGTAGGTTGATTGGCACCGGGAAAATTGTCCCTAATGTATGACTGTGAGTGTGTGTGTGTGTCCTGCGATGGGTTGGCATTCCATCCAGGGTGTATCCTGCCTTAATGCCCATAGACTCCTGAGATAGGCACAGAATCCCTGTGACCCGAGGGAAGATCGGATAAAGCGGTAGAAGATGAATGAATGAATGAATGACACATCTCCCAACTATTTATATGTTATTTACGATTTATATGCCATATCGCCCAGCTCTAGTACTAGTGTTCGTTTATTTTCTGCTTAAACAAGTAGTTCTGATGTCTGAATTTCATTTCTGCTCTAAAAAACGCTCCAAAGCAACGGAGAAAAACTGTAATAACCAATAAGCTTCCTGAATAATAATAATAATAATAAACGCCATAGAAGTACAGTTTTCACGTTTCTTTCCTAATACCTGCACTTTTCATATCGTCAAGATGTCTCCAGAGACTCCCTGTCAGTTTCAGCCGGCTCTTCCAGCGAACGCGTGACTATTTTTACCTTCGCTTTCTCCTTCACATAATCACACGAGTTCTTCATGGAATTGAGGTCCAGCCATTATGCATTCTAGTCAATGTCACTCTCCAGAAAAGTGCCACAAAATTCACTCTTATGCAACCCGTAGTCTTCATTCCTTTCACACACACACACACACACACACACAAGTATTTTTTTTAATGCTAAGCTCAGATCAATTAATTCAATTAAAAGACACATGCTTTTTCCCCCCGTTATACCTTCCTCGTACCCGTTTGCCTTTCAACTTTTATTTATAGCTTCTCGTTCAACCGTTTGCTGTTTGTTATAAAGTGGGTGGGAATAGACGAGTAGAAGACATGCCCAGAGAGAAAAATCATGCCCAGGATGAGTCACAACATCGGCTTGAGCTACGTCACGGCCCTCTTGTTTACATCGTGAGGAACGCCTCGTGGCGTGACGCGACACCGCAAAGCTTCCGGTTAAAGCTCGATGTTTGAACTCCAGGATTTGAGCTCTTAGACTAGTCCGTATCCGTTTCTTTCCCTCAGCGATGCGTCACTGAGGGCCACGATGGGTTCTCGGACGAGATCAGTTCTCACTAAAAACGTCCCCATAAACACTGATCGTTTTTTCAACACATGGTTGGTCCCCGATTCATAAAAAAAATATATATATATTTAAATATATTTGTAAGTACAGAGATTTAGATTTTTAATGTTTAGATCCAAATTGTCCGCATAGCATTAATTATCCACGTTATTAATGAGATCTGTGGACAGTCTTTACAAGGATAAAACGAGGATAAGTGTGTTTCTGTCGACGTTATAAACAAGGCCAGATAATGTCCTCCGTCTTCTTTAACACGCACCTAAAAAAGGCTGATTAAAAACAAACGATGTCTCCCATTCATTTGCATTCGGCTCGCATGCTCCAGAAAATGCTAATTACTCCCTTCATGTCTTTTTTTTTTTAGTTAATTTTTATTCACAGGTTTGTGTTGCAGGAACCTGAATAATCTTTAGAATCGTTACCTGATCCAGAATAGATATGAAATAACAATCTTTATTTTTTTAGGTGCTGGGCGAAATATATATATATATATATATATATATATATATATATATATATATATATAGTTTTTTTTTTTTTTAAATAATATTGGATGAATATTTATTTATTGATTTTAATATACTTTATTGGTCCCGTGAGGTAAATTCTTGTTTGGAAGCTGTTGCCCCCTGGAGCACAGAGTGTGAAGGGCCTTGCTCAAGGACCCAAGGTTGGCAGCTTGGCGTTACCGGGGCTTGAATTCGGACCTTCCGATCGGTGGTCCAGCACCTTAAACCACTGAGCTACACCCCTCCCCAATATATCTCCAGTATATCTTGATATATGAAAAGTGGGAGCTTAGTGGTTAAGGTATTGGCCTCCGAACCGGAAGATCGCTGGTTCAGAATCCCACCATAAACACCAGCAAGCCAACACTAGTGGGCCCTTGAGCAAGGCCCTTAACCCTTATTTGTAATTAGCTCAGGATACGGGCATCTGCCAAATGTTGTAAATGATATATTTGCTTTTAAATGATAAAAAAATTCATTTTCTTTAACCAAAATCAGTCGTCATAATATTGTTTTTGTGTATATAAGTTTTTTTTTGTGTATATACGTTTTTGTGTATTGTATTAATGACTTGCGAAGGTGAATCTAATGAAGGCGAGTGGACGTACATTACACTAGTTCTCTAAAACAGGACCAAGGCCAATCTCTTGAACCTTCCGTTGGCGACAAAACTATTGTATACTATAGTACAAGTAGAATGTGAATCCTGTCCACTGAAATTCATGGGATGGAAAATGTGTGTATTTTCGATGGTTGTAACCCAAAGTGTATTTTACATAAGCTGTGTGCACCGTGATGAAACATTTTAACGATCTTGTTTGTGAACAATCATTCATTTATTCATTCATCTTCTACCGCTTTATCCGATCTTCCCTCGGGTCACGGGGAGTCTGTGCCTATCTCAGGCGTGTATGGGCAGTAAGGCAGGATACACCCTGTATGGAATGCCAACCCATCGCAGGGCACACACACACACACACATTCATACACTAGGGACAATTTTCCAAGATGCCAATCAACCTACCGTGCATGTTTTTGGACCGGGGGAGGAAACCAGACAACCCGGAGAAAAACCCCCTGCGGCACAGGAAGAACATGCACAAACTCCACACACACATGGCCGAGACGTGAATCGAACCTGGCGGTGTGATGCGAAACTAAACCACTAAACCACCGTGCCCCTGTGAACAATCACAAAATGCTAAAATACCAATTTAGCAGAACTGAATGAAGGATTTTGAGAGAATCCTTTTTGCTCTACTAACGGTGCAAATTATTTACAAAAATATTTATCAATTATTGCGCTTGATTCGAGATAAAACGCTCAGCCGACATCAGGAAATGATTGTATCTGAGCTTAGCTCATTTCCTTTTGAAATTCTTTTTCCATCTGCAACACAGAATACATTGCAACCGTTGCATTGAGCGAAGCAGCGTACGTTCACATACGTGTGACTAAAGCATGTGGTTTGTATCTCGTTTCCGTCGATGGGGAAGTCAGGCCCATGAAATGCACGAAAGACAGAGGTCCGGTTCAAACAAAAACAGTATTAATACAAAAGTCCACCCTTTTTCACCACATCTCTCTCTTTTTTTTTCACACCAAGCATTTAATGTGGAATGTTAATCACGTTCCTCAGCCAAATGACGTATTTGCATACTCCCACAACCTCGTGTGTATTATAAGCATATAATGGCTAATGCACCTGCTTGACTTTCAAATCGATCACAGCGAGACAGAAATCTAGCAATCGGCTACAAATAACGACAATTTCGGTATCGTTAGCATATTGAGAAAAACTAGTATCGCTAAAAACAAGTCTAACGAAGAAGCCTGTCTACTTTAGTATGGGAAAATGAGTGCAGCTTTAAAATGAATCCAAATAGAGACTTTTAAGACGTCTGAAATAATCATTTTGTAATTCCGACTGTAACACAACAATTCCTTGAGTAACTCGAATACGAAAAATAACTTTTAGTCCATTTTCCAACACACTGAGCACCGCGTTTCCACACGGACCATTAATACTGACGCACCACGATTTCTGTAAATATTATTTGAAGAGACCCGTCTTGTGTTTTTCTTTATCTTTAACTAATCAAAAGTACTTCTTATCCGATTACTCAATTAAATCTATGGAGTAACTAGTTTACACGGTGGTTTAGTGGTTAGCACGTTCGCCTCACACCTCCAGGGTCCAGGTTCGATTCCCACCTCCGCCATGTGTGTGTGGAGTTTGTGCATGTTCTCCCCGTGCCTCAGGGGGGTATTTCTCTGGGTTCTCCGGTTTCCTCCCCCGGTCCAAAAACATGCACGGTAGATTGATTGGCACCTTGGAAAATTGTCCCTAGTGTGTGAATGTGTGTGTGTGTGTCCTGTGATGGGTTGGCATTCCATCCAGGGTGTATCCTGGGGGGGGGGGGGGGGGGGGTGCCTTAATGCCCATAGACACCTGAGATAGACACAGACTCCCCGTGACCCGAGGGAAGATCGTATAAAGCGGTAGAAGGTGAATGAATGAGTAACTAGTTTACTCGTTATTTACTCAAATGCTACAATAAGCGACAGATGCAGCCACTATTATAATCTGTGATTATATGTGTAGGGGGCGCAGTACTGTCATGGCAACTGCTGCCTCACAGTGACATTTTTGGCAGCACTGAGAGCGCGCTCCTAACTCCAAAAAAAAAAACAACAAGAAAAAAAAAACACTTGGCCATAACTAACATTTCGTCATGCTTTCCTAAACCGCGTAGGAAATGAGTTTGCAAAGGTTTGCATGGGAATAAATATGCTATAACAAAGAGTGGTGAATTTATAGTACATTTCTCCTTGAAAAAAATTATATATATATATATATATATATATATATATATATATATATATATATACACACACACACATATATACATATATCATACATTCATTCATTCATCTTCTACCGCTATATCCGATCTTTCCTTGGGTCACGGGGAGCCTGTGCCTATATCAGGCGTCTATGGGTATTAAGGCAGGATACATCCTGGACCCAACCCATCGCAGTATACACACACACACACACATTCACACACTAGGGACAATTTTCCAAGGTGCCAATCAACCTACCGTGCATGTTTTTGGACCGGGAGGAAACCGGAGAAAAAACCCCTGAGGCACGGGGAGAACACGCAAACTCCACACACACATGGCCGAGACGGGAATCGAACCCGGACCCTGGTGGTGTGAGGCGAACGTGCTAACCACTAAGCCACCGTGCCCCCCTATATCATACATATACCTTTTTTTCGTTGGTTATTTATTTATTTTATTATTTTTTTGCAAGAATGGCTTCGGAACAAATGTCGAAAATACTGAATAAAATACACGAATGATATAATATTGATAAATATGACGTTCTAATACTTTTTGCTTACGCCACAGGATTGTAAATGAAAGAAATGCATGTCAACTAGTCTTAACAGCATTAATTACATAGTTATAAAACATCATTATGGACAAGAACTATAAAATGTAATTATATTATTAAATACAGAAATAAAATTAAATAAGAAAATCAAATAAATACATTCTGTTAAATACAGAATATTACAGATGACCTTTACCATTACAGTACCATCGAGTATTTCAGAGGTGGGTGTGTGTGTGTGTGTGTGGGGGGGGTCTAAGCTACACTTATTACTGTGACGGTTTAGCACTAAAACCTCCAAGACTTCTATCGAGGACGGAAACAAAAGTACCAGAAACACCAATTTATCTCCACCACTTCGCTTTGGGGGCTCCGTGTGTACGTTTCCTAATCCGAGGGTAATTAAGAGTTTGGGCTGTAAACAAAGTAAAGACTTGGACCGAAAATACGAAGCCGTACGAAGTATTTTATCGGAGCATGCAACAATTGTATCGCAAAATCGGTAAAAAAACATTTCTCGCATTGTACCGGCACTCTTTCGCAATACAGATGCGTATTCTTAGATTCAATATACGAAAAGACACGGTATTTATTATTAAAACGCGGTACAGCTATTTGCACCCGACGGAAACGTTCAATCCGACTGCGATAACGGCGAAGTGCGGAAATAACGGCGCTTCGAAAGGTTTCACTTACCTTATAAGGCCAACGAGAGTCGAATTGACCTTCCACCCTTCTTGGGAGGGCTGCATGTACGCCGCGAGGTTCTTACGAAAGCCTTTCTCGCTGCCATTTACCATCAGTCTTAAAGTATGAATCTCGCCCTCGCTGTGGGGAAAACAAAGGAAGAAAAAAAAGAGCAAATCGGAGTGTAATTTCTGCCACCGAATTTCCCTTGGGGAGAGTAAATCAGGTGTGAAATTCACATGAATAGGTTACCGTTTATTGCTGGTACCGAATAATAATAATAATAATAATAAAAAACGCAACAATACCAAACATACAGAAGATTTTCAGAAAGGATACAAAGTGTGTGGTTTTTTTTTTTTTATGTCGATGGCTTTATTTACAGCCGTTTTATAACCGATTTGCTGAACCATCGTTATTTTTCCAGCTTTCTTTACGCAGACGTTTGTGTTTACTTAATATAGCACGTAATATATTCGTATCTCACGTCTGTTGTTTTTTTTCCCCCCCATGCAAATCATTGCAATAGAGGCCGACTCAAAAGCCACATCCTGTTGCAAACTTGTTACTAAATATGTTGAGAAGATCGTTCGTTCTCCGGATTCCTTTAGATCGAAACGTTCGATCAGTATATCAAATGTATGGATGGTAAACAAAGAAATCAAATAAAATATTTGCGATCTGGGGCAGGGGTGGGTGGGGTTTAGAAAGTGAAAAGGAGTCGCAGAAATGCGAAGACTTCAAGAGTAAAGCCGAAAGGGGTTCACGGAAGCATTTAGTCATATTCAGGCCACAGGAAACCTGCAACTGAGTTCCCTCCCACAGCAAAACCTTTTGTTTACTTCCTCTTGAAGAAGATCAGCCTCCTCCTGTCCTCCACATCTGCCTCTTTCACCCACCCGACTACCTGCATTGTCTTCCTCTTTCCTCCGGCCTGGTACGTCCATCCTGAGCATTCTTCTCCAAACCACGTCCAAACCATCTCAATCTATCCTCCGAAACATCTAAGAGTCTAATAAACTCATTTCTAATCCTGTCCATCCTCATCTACTCCCAGTAAACATCTCAACATCCACTCCTCCATTTCCGTCTCCTGTCTTTTAAACAACGCCGCTGTCTCTAAACAAGACAACATCACATGTTCATCCCCTTCATTCCCCTCGTCTCCAGCACGTATCTCCAGCTCTCCAGGCTTTTCTGTATGGATGGTGGAAAGTCGGTGGAACCGGATGACATTCCAGGAGAAGTGTATGATAGGGTTGTGGTGTTGTATGAGAAAGTCAGGTGTGTCTAGGGTGGTGTATGAGGGCAGTGCAGTAGAGGAAGGACGGACTGGATCCACTTCCAGTCCAGTCAAAGTGGAAGGTGGGGGTGGGATTGCATCAAGGGTCGGCCCTGAGCCCTTTCCAGTTTGCACTGGTGATGGACAGGTTGAAGATGACAGGAGTCTCCATGGACTATCACGTTATAGTCCATGGTGGTGGACCATGGTGGTGGCCCATAGTCCACAGGTTGACTCGGACAGGAGTCTCCATTGACCATCACAACGTTATAGCCCATGTAAACTCCTGTCCGAGTGAACCAGTGCAAACAGGAAAGGGCTCAGGGCCGATCCTTGATGCAATCCCACCCCAACCTTCCACTCTGACTGGACTGGAAGTGGAACCAGTCCGTCCTTTCTCTACTGCACACTTCACTGCCGCCATGCACCACCCTCAAATACTTCTCTGCCACACCTGCCTCTCTCATACGACATCACAACCCCATCATACGCTCCAACTGGAATGTCATCCGGTATCACCGACTCTCCACTCTTCATCCTCTCAACAGCTGCGCTCACTTCTTCCTTATTAATCCTTCCTCCTTCACCAGCTCCACATCGAGCCCCTGAATCTCACACTGCGGTCTTCCTCCTTAAGTTTCCACCATCTCTTTTCAGGCCTCGCTCACTTCCCGTTCTTCTTCCCTTCCAAAGACCACTATCCAATGTTGTCTAGCTGCACTATCCCCCTGACAAGACCTTACAGAATATCCACTTGTCCCGCCCACTCTTACACGTCCCCCTATGCTCCTCCATCCATCCATTCTCCACCCTTTTTGAACAAACCTAGCATCGTCTGCTCTGCCACATTACATTACATTAACAGCATTTGGCCGACGCCCTTATCCAGAGCCCCTTACAACTGAGCAATACAGGGTTAAGGGCCTTGCTCAGAGGACCCACTAGTGGCAACCTGGCAGTGCTGGGCTTTGAACCCAAGATCTGGTCCAGAGCCCTTCTCCTTCTTCGGCCAGTCCTATTAAAAAAAAAATCGAATGCTTACGTACTTTACTGGAAGTAATATTTGAACTCCGCATTATCCTTGAGAGAGAGATTTGTGCTGACGGATTTAC
Source organism: Kryptopterus vitreolus (assembly GCA_030449085.1). Classification (NCBI taxonomy): domain Eukaryota; kingdom Metazoa; phylum Chordata; class Actinopteri; order Siluriformes; family Siluridae; genus Kryptopterus; species Kryptopterus vitreolus. The sequence goes on along the minus strand of JACRUU010000009.1, from coordinate 2,358,134 downwards.
TGCAGAAGTGTTTGTGTGTCGCGAAGTGCATCCGTACAGATGTTGTTCCCCGTCTATCCTGCGACCGCTTTCAAAGACGTGTAAGGATAAAAGATCCGTGCGAAGTGTACACTTTAATCTACACTTCAATCAGGAATTGGAATGACGAAAGACATAAGGCGAGGATCGTCTCGTTTACCACCGACACACAATGGCGGGAACGAGGGAAAAAAAAAAGGAAAAAAAAAGCTGGTGTTGTTTTCTCCTGCGACCTTGCTGCTCGTCAGTTAGGAAGCCGTAACAGCTGTGCGATTAGTGTCCTTGGCGTGAGAAGAATGGACCGATATTTTCACAGCCAACAGATTTCGTTTCAAAATAATCCTGGATATTTGCCTTTTATTTTTTTTTAAATATATTATGATATGAATATCCAACCATTCTCTACATCCCTTATTCTAAAACAGGGTCACTGGGAAGCCTGGAGCCGATCTTAAGGAACTTGACGCGAGCCAGACAAATTGGAAACGTTCCAAATAATCTACATGTCTGGGAACTGACAGGAGAAAGCCAAAGGACCCAGGGGAAAGCCCTGAAGCAGTGGGAGAACAGCATGATTTACATAGAGTCCCAAAGAGAATCCAACTAGAAAGTAAACACATCATGTGGAAGCTTAATTGCGGGATTAGAACTCACAACCTACTGATTAGAACGTTTACATTTACAGCATTTGGCAGACGCCCTCATCAACTGCAACTGAGCCGTTAAGAGTCTCGTTCAAGGGAACACTAGTGGCAGCTTGGTGTTGGTGGGATTTGAACCTGCGATCTTCTAGGCCAGAGGGCAATACCTTACCCACTGAGCGATCACCATAAGTCCAAGATCTTATCCACTGAGCTAGTTCTCCGGGTTACAGTTTGGGTGTCGCCATTCTTGAGGCCCTTTATCAAGACTTATAACACTCTGTCCACCGGGGGCGCTGTTTCATTACGGCTTTAGTAATGAATCTTATTGTAATGTACATGTGACGATTATAAGAGAATCGTTTTTTCCCCCCTTTCAAAGACTCAAATGACTGTGTTACACGAGTTAACCGCCCGTTATGTAGCATCAGGTCCCACGCAAAAAAAAAAACAAAAAAAAAAAAACAGAAACCACTCGGGACACGGACTCGATGATGAATTTTCCTGACGAGAATTTTCCAATTTTATAACCAGGATTTGAAAATAAATCATATCTGCTAAAAAAAAAAAAAAAAAAAAAAAAAAAACTGTAATGTAATTAATTCAACATCGCATGCCTTTATTTATTTATTCCCTAACTGAATTATTCTGATCTGAGTCACCGTTATTTCCGGAGCCGTCTGGGGGGAAAACACTGAGCGCGAAGGAAATCTGACTCTCTCTACGTGTCGAATCCAATACATTTGTACTTAGAAATGTAATTAAACACGTTTCTTTTAAATAATAAAAACCGAGGACTTGTTTTTTTTTGTTTGTTTGTTTGCCATTTTCAACTTCTGTTTTCTGATCGTCGATAAGAAACCACATGTTTTACTGTCTGTTGTCCCATAACTGCTCCTTGTGTAATCATCGTCACACACACACACACACACACACACACACACACACACACAATTCACCACAACCACAATGGTCTCATTTGAACTGTTTAGCAAATATATGCAAGTGGAGCTTTTCTTCCTTCCTGTTTAAATCTCCCATGAAAAAAAAATCAATTAAATTGATTTTACGACTTTAAGAGAACTTTAACGTTCGGATCGGGCGTGTTAAGTTATTCATTTTCACCACTGAGTGTCCGGTTTACAAAACGGGGCGGAAAATCCCCAAAATAATACATTATTTTCGTCGCACAATAATCGACACCCAAAACAAGATCTTTTTTTTTTATTATTATTATTATTATTATTATGTATTATTTATAGAGGGCACGGTGGCTTAGTGGTTAGCACGTTCGCCTCACACCGCCAGGGTCCGGGTTTTATTCCCGTCTCGGCCATGTGTGTGTGGAGTTTGTGCATGTTCTCCCCGTGCCTCAGGGGGTTTTTCTCCGGTTTCCTCCCCCGGTCCAAAAAAACATGCACGGTAGGTTGATTGGCACCTTGGAAAATTGTCCCTAGTGTATGAATGTGTGTGTGTGTGTGTGTGTGTCCTGTGATGAGTTGGCATTCCATCCAGGGTATATCCTGCCTTAATGCCCATAGATGCCTGAGATAGACACAGACTCCCCGTGACCCGAGGGAAGATCAGATAGAAGCGGTAGAAGATGAATGAATGAATGAATTATTTATAGATTATTTGTGAAAAAAACGCCATTTTTTGATGTTATGTTAGTTAGGATTGTGCAGAGTAGATGATGATTATGCTAAAATTGCACGAAATCTTGTAGTTTGAACCCAAATTATCCTAAAAAGGTTCCATTTAGTTTCCCTGTTAGAGGCCGACATGCGAAGTAAGTAAATTCCCAGTTTACTTCCAGGAATGCCCGTGGAACGTTTCCCGTCTTGAACGTGCAGGGAATTTTGCAATACTAGTAAGATGAGTTTAAAAAAAAAAAAGAAAAATAAGGGTTTCTTTTTAAAGGACATGCAGGAACTTGATTCTGCTTTTAGATGTGGGACTTTCTCAACTTTTCTTAAGAATAGATTATGAAATGTAATGTGGAGAACACTGTAGACCTTGTACTTGTAAAAATAAATAATAATAATAAATAAAAATAATAATAAAATAATATATAATAGATGATATATTTTTTTAATGAATAAATTATCTTCTGTCCCAATCATTTAAGCTCCCGTCCATTCATCTGCGACATGTACTTTTATCCACAAAGTGTTTCTTACTAGTTTTTTTAAGCTTCTAATTCCTTTCCTTCGAGTCCTCCTGCTGAAGTTTGTAATGGCTCCTTGGTATCGAGCGTACAGTCACGCCAGCAGTTTTTTACAAGCACGCCTGGGACCTCGAGTGCATAATATCAAATGAAAGACAAGTGATTTTCTAAATTTAATCAGAGGTTATACATATCCTGGAGGAGGTGCAGAGGGGAAGTGGCCCACTTTCGCCTGGCTGATGGATCTTAGGGGGAGAAAACTGTGGAGGGGTTCATCCTGGACAAAAGTGTGTGCTGGTGCCAAATGCAAAGAAGAATCAAAAAGATATAGATATATATATATATATATATATATATATATATATATATATATATATAATAGGAGGATTAAATCAGAACAATTCAGTTCCAGGCTGAACAAAGGAGAAGCCTCGTCCCATCCCAGCTCATGGCAATGGGACAAGCACTGAAGGGATTCGATCGAGGAGCATTGTGCACTAACTTCAGGAGAGGTGTATGAAGGAGAACAAACGCACACCTTCTCATCTTGGACTTTTTCAGACAAAGCACGCGTGTGTGTGTGTGTGTGTGTGTGTGTGTGTGTGTGTGTGTGCGCCACTATCAATAGCAATAAGGGACCGGGACGTGTCGCGCCTTCTTACCTCGTGAGTTGGGCTTCCTGATGCTCGTTACTTCTTGCTCTTTCTTTCGTCTTGTAGAAGATCAGGAGCAGGCCGATCGTGCAGATGGTCCAGCGCTTTCGCGTCAGGCGCATTTCGCACAGCGAGCCCATCTGCACCGCTTCCACGCCGAACACTGGCGCGCTCACTCAACGCTTGCGAGGTTTTTTTTTTTTTTTTTTTTTTTTTTTTTTTTTTTTTTTTTTTTTTTTTAACCCAACCCACCCCCCCCCCCCCCCCCCCCCCCCTTCCAAACCTCGTGCACGCACACACACACACGCGCGCGCATGCACGCGCATGCACAAGCATGCACACGCACACGTTAGCCAGTTACTTACTCCGCAGCTGCAGACACTGACTCCACGAGCTTTTTTTTTTTTTTTTTTTCCATTTGATTGATGGTGAAACCAGCCAATCGGCTTCTGGATATGCAAATACGCGCCCCGCTCCGAGCCAATGACAATCGCCGTGGGCGTGTCCGGTCTGTCTCTTAAGTTAGCGCTGTTGAAGAGAGCAGACGGAATGAGAAATCCACAGGCGCTTCTTTTTCCTCCAGCTGTCGGAAAACTTATAGCAGATTAAGCATTTATTGTGTTTAAAATCTTCTACTGTCCACGATAGTTATTCCTGAGGAAATTCCTACATATGATAGACATGCATATGATAGACAAAGACTAAAATGTCCTGTCTTAATAGTTGTGTAACATTGTGACCACCTACCTAATATCTCCCCCAAATCCCATTTTTTCCCCATTCATTCATTCATTTATTCATCTTCTACCGCTTTATCCGATCTTCCTTCGGGTCACGGGGAGTCTGTGTCTATCTCAGGCGTCTATGGGCATTAAGGCAGGATACACCCTGGATGGAATGCCAAACCATCTCAGGACACACACTCACAAATTCACACACACATTCATACACTAGGGACAATTTTCCAAGGTGCCAATCAACCTACCGTGCATGTTTTTGGACCGGGGGGAGGAAACCGGAGAACTGAGAGAAAAACCCCCTGAGGCACGGGGAGAACATGCACAAACTCCACACACACATGGTCGAGACGGGAATCGAACCCAGACCCCGGCGGTGTGAGGCGAACGTGCTAACCGGACGGAACTTTGGTTACGTTTCCGCACCGACGCTTTTTGTTTCCGGATTTGTGCAATCGGGGTGGATGATTTTTTGGTGCTTGATTTTATTCTTGGCTCATCAGTGATTGAAAATGTATTTTTTTCACTGGAGTTTTTTTGTTTTGTTTTAAATTCACCGTTTTTATATTTTTTTCTTCATATTGTTTATTTAAAATGGTCAAACAGAAATGCATTGTGCAACGATCGAGCGTCAATAAAATTAGCCGCTAAAATACATTTGCTATTGATGCGTTATTGACACATTCATTTTGACAGCCCTGGTAATAATAATAATAATAATAATAATAATAATAGTAAACAGATGGAGAAGATCTACGAGTATGCTTCGTGATGTAAATACAAAGCAAATCATGGAGATATGAGGGTGTAAGATTAGGAAGGGCTTGAAAACTTAGAAGCACAAATGTTGTACTCTATATACAGTAGGATGTATTTGCATGGTGTATCATTACAGTTTCCATTCAGTGGAACTAAGAGACCTGAAAAGGTTTCAGCATAACAATGTACCTCTGCACAATGTACGCTCCAGTCTGGTTTCAAGTTGGAAGGCGGAAAAACGCGACTGTCCGGCACAAAGTCAGTCCTGACGTCAAACTCAGCTGAACATATATGGGAACTTGAACTGAAACTGGAGCACATGCTTAGCACAACATCAGCATTCATTGTGGCTGAATAAACAAATCCCTTCAGCCACACACACAAAAAAACAAGGCAATGGAGTAGATTTCATTCCCAGATTCACAGATTCATTGGTTTACTCTTTAGGACCTGTTTATTTACATAGACAGAAAAATGTTCGGTGGTCAGACCAGTGATCAAAGTGTGAAATTCCTTTTGGGCCTCCATACTAAAGAGGAGAGGGACCATCCGGCTTGTTATTAGCTTCCTGTTTGTTGTCCGAGATGCATTAGGTCTTAAAATGCACCATTACTAATTAAACTTATATAGAGTCAACCTTCAAATATCACAGGGGTTCGATTTCCTGAACCCAGCGTTACAGCAAAATACACTTTAACAACGATACTTTTGACAACGATAATCCGATAATATTTGCATCTACTACATCATGGCTTTGGTGAAGAGTCCAGAGCATTTAACCAACTGGAACCATTTGGTGCATCATGAAATGACAAACAATAATAATAATAATATTAATAATTAATAATAATAAATAATTGTAATGGGAGCGAGGCACGGTGGCTTAGTGGTTAGCAGGTTTGCCTCACACCGCCAGGATCCGGGTTCGATTCCAGTCTCGGCCAATTTGTGTGTGTGTGGAGTTTGCATGTTCTCCCCGTGCCTCAGGGGGTTTTTCCCCGGGTTCTCCGGTTTTCCCCGGTCCAAAAACATGCACGGTAGGTTGATTGGCACCTTGGAAAATTGTCCCTAGTGTATGAATGTGTGTGTGAATGTGTGTGTGTGTGTGTGTGTGTCTGTGCCCTGCGATGGGTTGGCATTCCATCCAGGGTGTATCCTGCCTTAATGCCCATAGACGCCTGAGATAGGCACAGACTCCCCGTGACCCGAGGAAGATCGGATAAAGCGGTAGAAGATGAATGAATGAATGAATGAATTGTAATGGGGGCACGGTGGCTTAGTGGTTAGCACGTTCGCCTCTAACACCGCCAGGGTCCGGGTTCGATTCCCGTCTCGGCCATGTGTGTGTGGAGTTTGCATGTTCTCGCCGTGCCTCAGGAGATTTTTCTCCGGGTTCTCCGGTTTCCTCCCGGTCCAAAAACATGCACGGTAGGTTGATTGGCACCTTGGAAAATTATCCCTAGTGTATGTGTGTGTGTGTGACTCCCCGTGACCCGAGGGAAGATCGGATATAGCGGTAGAAGATGAATGAATGAATGAATGAATATATATATATATATACGCACTATAACATCGTCACATTAGTTACCAGTCATAAGGATATAACCTCCACAAGACACCTTATTCGCAGCAATGTGACACGAACGCCATTTGTTTGAACGGATAATTCAAAAGGATCGACCTCTACAGAGTCGTGCCCCATCACTCCCAGAAATGGACAGCATATGGATAATGGCTCAGAGGAGATTGTGTCCCAGCAATCCTGCTTTCATAAAATGTTCTTGTTCTGCAATATATTGTGGGCCCATTAGGTCTCAGACTGGGGTCACCGCTTAGCCAAGGTCTCGCTAAAATAAAATGAGCGATAGTTGCACTCAGATAATTTACCCAACTTCAAACAGCATGTGATTTACACAAAATAGGGGGCAGCGTGAATTGGCAAATGCTATGATCCTTGGCGAGAGTGACACGGAAATTGAAGGGCTGTTACTGTAAAGAGCTCGGTACAGACATGATCTAAGAGCTGAAACTCCACTGAGGTTCTATGGGGGAAAAAGTAGTGAAAGTCATCAAAGTCAAGAGAGAGAGAGAGAGAGAGAGTGCTATTCAATATTCCTAGCAGAGGAAGGAAATAGAAGAAATCTTTCACAGAACGGAATGACTAATGCTAAAGCACTCCATCCCATAATAATATAATTGTCTGAGAGCTGGAACGAGAGGTAAATAAGGCCGGTGAAAAAGCAGGGCAGATGAGAGGGGACGGGTGCAAGCAATAAATCAATATAATATAATAAACATCATTTAAATATCATATTATATAATATAGTGTAATATAATAGAATCGAATAAATGTCTGATAGTTCGTATCTTATAAGCAGACAAAGAGAGATCATGTTGATGGACATTGATGATGATGATGATGATGATGATGATGATGATGATGATGGAGTACGGGATTGAGCGTGTAGTAATATTTGATCCGAGTCGTGACACACAATAGCTACAACAATACAAATGTCATCATCTTCTCCGTGGTAACGTGTGGATTTCCTGTAATAAGTGTGATCCGGTGATCTCGGATTACAGAGTGGGACTACAGGTGAAATCCTCGGGAATAAATATTGATTTTTATGGCTTTAGCATATATATATATATATATATATATATATATATATATATGACTTATATATATATAGACGGTGTATATATATAAAATATTACATATATATATAAGTTTATATATTCATTCATTCATTCATCTTCTACCGCTTTATCCGATCTTCCCTCGGGTCACGGGGAGTCTGTGTCTATCTCAGGCGTCTATGGGCATTAAGGCAGGATACACTCTGGATGGAATGCCAACCCATCGCAGGGCACACACACACACACACACACACACACACATTTCATACACTAGGGACAATTTTCCAAGGTGCCAATCAACCTACCGTGCATGTTTTTGGACCGGGGGAGGGGCAGGAAACCGGAGAACCCGGAGAGAAAAAACCCCCTGAGGCACGGGGAGAAGAACGGAGAAGAACATGCACAAACTCCACACACACATGGCCGAGACGGTAATCGAACCCGGACCCTGGCGGTGTGAGGCGTACGTGCTAACCACTAAACCACCGTGCCCCCTTAGATTTATATGGCATTTGTAATCTTTAGATAATCTTCAAAAGTAAAATAGAAGAATTGACGCAAATAGAAGAAATCTTTCACAGACAGGAATGACTAACGCTAAAGCACTCTATCCCATAATGATATAATTGTCTGAGAGGCTGAGAGGTAAATAAAGCTAGTTAAAATGCAGGGCAGATGAGAAGGAACGGGGATAAAATGGAATGAATGCAAGCAATAAATTCATATAATATACTTTTTGGAAATGTAGCAAAAAACAACAACAAAAAAAAAAAAGCCCAATGCTTTTTCAAGATGTCTTGTTCGAAATGTGTTTTCGGAGAAATGCCCCAAAGGCAAAATATAATCGGATTAGACGCTATGATTTTCTTTTTCGGTGCTGGGTTTTGTATTTGTTCTCAGATTTGATTTTACAGGAAGAAGTCATTAGCAGACATAAAGCGTCGTGAGCCAACTTCACAGGGATCCTGCTGTTTTTTTGGAAAGTGGACAACCGGATAAACGCTTGTCTGGCAAAAGCTCCCCAGGCTTCGTGACTCATCATGTCACGATGGAAAGCAGGAATATCCGCGTATGTATATATTTCGAGTGGGCACCGAATTCCACCGTCCCGAATCGATCGGATAGAGGACGGACGTGAAAGGTGTCTCCGGGACACGGATCAGAGATAAGAACAACAAGAGTGCTTCTTTCTGTCCCAGCGCCAGAGAGAGAGAGAGAGAAGGAAAGGAGAGATAAGACGAGGGGTGACAGGGGCAATAAGTCAGCCGGATCAGGAATTAAGAGACCAGACAAACAGCAGGAACTTTTGTAAAACAGTAAAGAGCAGTGGCAGAAAAAAAAGAAACGTATTAAAGAGAGTTAATGGGCCCCTACACTGACCCACCAGGGGTAATTAACTGTGAAAACGCCAGCGATCGGGTGTGATCTTACCATCCGTCGCTTCAAATTTGGAGACAAAGAGGTCACGTGGGCAATTCTAACGTGATTATACAGGGATGAGAGGATTTACTTCTCCTCTTTCTTTTTTTAGTGACGCCTCTCTGATCCGATCCAGTAATGCGATCCAGTTTATACGTACGTACAAATAGGAATCAGAACCAGCTTTATACGCAATGTATGTTTGCCTATACAAAGACTTTATTTTGGTGACAGTTTCCATTATATATATATATATATATATATATATATATATATATATATATATATATATATATATATATATATAATATACAGCTATATAATATACGGCTATAAACAGCCGTATATACATAATGTGTGTGTATATATATATATAATATATAGATATATATATATATATATATATATATATATATATATATATATATTATATATTATTCATTCATTCGCTTTATCTGATCTTCCCTCGGGTCACGGGGAGTCTGTGTCTATCTCAGGCGTCTATGGGCATTAAGGCAGGATACTACCCTGGATGGAATGCCAACACATCACAGGACACACACACACACACACACACCACACACACATTCACACACCAAGGAAAATTTTTCCACGGTGCCAATCAACCTACCGTGCATGATTTTGGACCAGGGGAGGAAACCGGAGAACCCGAGAAAAACCCCCCTGAGGCACGGGGAGAACATGCACAAACTCCACACACACATGGCCGAGACGGGAATCGAAACCCCGACCCTGGAGGTGTGAGGCGAACGTGCTAACCACTAAACCACCGTGCCCGTAATAATAATAATAATTATTATTATTATAAATTAGCATCATTTTATTGCGATCCTCTGTTTTTCTTTCGCCAAAAAATTTGGACTTAAATTGAAAATTCAGAGTTTTAAATTCGTAAATCCCCCCGTATATTGTCCCTAATACGCCGTCGTAGGTTTCTTCTCGATACACCCTGAAAATTGGATAAAGTATTTCATGGTAAAGGATGTCAGGTTTTGGTGTTTGGCTGCAGCTTCCCCCGATCAGAACCTGATCTGCTGTCATCCATAAATCAGCATATTGTTTTTGTTGTTGTTTTTGTTTTTTCTGAGATGTTGTTCTCTCCGCTACAGCTGCAAAGAACAAAAAAACACCAGGCTGAGACTGTGGTGGGAAAATTTCGTGTGAATATTCTGAAAAGCAGCCTGTCTGGCACCAGTAAAATGCCACAGGGATGACAGTCTGGTTTCCCTTTCCGACCTGCATCTGCATGTTTTTGCAAACGTGCTGCTGGGATGTCATTGGCTGATCAAAACAAGCGTCCCGATACAGGTGTTCGTAATCAAGTGATTGAACCTAATAATTAAAAACGCTGCTGCTTGATGTAATGATTAATTAATTAATTCTTCGATGGAGACTTTTTGTACCTCACTCTGGATAAGGACATCTGCTAAATGCTGTAAAAATAAATATAAACATGTTAATGGTTTCATATTTATATTGACTTTATATCCGCACGGGCAAAGAAGACTTCAGTCTCGGTTTTGAACGTTTCATTAACGTTATTTAAGCTATTTATCTATTGTTATTGTGAAATCGCAAATGTTTTTCTTTCCTTTTTTGTGGTATTTTGCATTTTCAAACACAGAGACAGTAGAATCACAGGACCGGACAGAACACAACAACATAAATTAAAGCCGAGAAGGAAAAAGAAACAATAAAATCCTTCCACCATTTTGCAGATAACCACATCATCAAGTAAAGGCGCGCTGGGAGGGGGGGGGCACTTATTGCACGAAATGACACTATAGACAGGGCATGATAATATTGCGATAACAACACTTGTGCAACAATAACAATATTATTATCAGTACCACTATATTTATTATTATTATTATTATTATTACATGATTATCATTAGCAGTGTTGGGAAGGTTACTTTGCAAATATAATATATTACCCCCTAATACACGGGGGGAGATACGACCCATTTCTCTGTGTTTTGGCACAAACGTTACCCAAATGACCCTATACAAAATATAATAAGAGCTGTAACTTTTCATTCATTCATTCATTCATTCATTTATTCATCTTCTACCGCTTTATCTGATCTTTATATCCCTCGGGTCACGGGGAGCCTGTGCTTATCTCAGGCGTCTATGGGCATTAAGGCAGGATACACCCTGGATGGAATGCCAACCCATCACAGGACACACACACACTCACATTCACACACACATTCATACACTAGGGACAATTTTCCAAGGTGCCTATCAACCTACCGTGCATGTTTTTGGACCGGGAGGAAACCGGAGAACCCGGAGAAAAACCCCCTGAGGCACGGGGAGAGGGAGAACATGCACAAACTCCACACACACATGGCTGAGACGGGAATCGAACCCGGACCCTGGAAGTGTGAGGCAAACATGCTAACCACTAAGCCACCGTGTCTCACTGTGTAACTTTTCAATGACTATATAAACCTGATTACATTTAATTACATTTTGATTATTTTCATTTGTCCACTAGGTGGCGCTTACTGAAATTAACATTCTAAGGGGAAAAAAAATCTCACACCCTAGGTTAAAAAAGTAGGTTATATTTTTCGAAATTGAGCTCCTTTAGAATCTCAATTTTTTATTTAACATTTTCAAAAGTCACTGTAACAAATTACTGTTACTTTTATTTTGTAAATTAAATTACGTAACGCCGTTACATGGGGCACGGTGGTTTAGTGTTTAGCACGTTCGTCTCACACCGCGAGGGTCCGGGTTCGATTCCCATCTCGGCCATGTGTGTGTGGAGTTTGTGCATGTTCTCCCCGTGCCTCAGGGGGTTTTTCTCCGGGTTCTCCGGTTTCCTCCCCGGTCCAAAAACATGCACGGTAGGTTGATTGACACCTTGGAAAATTGTCCCTAGTGTATGAATGTGTGTGTGTGTGTGTCCTGTGATGAGTTGGCATTCCATCCAGGGTGTATCCTGCCCTAATGCCCATAGACGCCTGAGATAGGCACAGACTCCCCGTGACCCGAGGGAAGATCAGATAAAGTGGTAGAAGATGAATGAATGAATGAACGCCGTTACATGTAACTAGTTACTCCCTGACATTGTTCATTAATAGTCCTTTTTACCTCACAAAAGCGGCATTTAAGGAAAATGACCGCAGTACAAACAGGTTTGCACCCGTGTCAACATTGTCCCTAGTTTTGACAAATAATTGAGAAGTCAGACGTACAAGATAGTGACTGAAAAGAGGCCTGTTTTTCTTTCTGTCACATGTTTATTTTGCGATTGTAGCCGCATCGTGCTACTGCACAACATGACTGTTATCCTCTGATGTCAAGCAGACTGATATATTTGCGGCCGTGGATCCTTTTCCCTCAAAGATCCTTTATACGACCTACATTATGGTGCATTGTCTAGCAGAGGCCGCTGTGGTTCCGCTGCACCCCGAACTGTCTCTAAATTTTTAATCAGGCTTCATCCATTATGTGGCATCTCTGTGACAGGGATCGGACCAACAGGAAGCAGTAAAAATTTACAGAGTGAACTCACTTTTTATGCTCTCAGGGGGAGATACGACCCAATTCTCAGTGTTTTGGCACAAACGTTTCGGGTCGAGAGCTGTATCTAACGTATAAGAACGTTTTTCACCCTTTTTGGCGCACGACATGCTTCAATGTCTTCTACCTTCTACCGCTATATCCGATCTTCCCTCGGGTCACGGGGAGTCTGTGTCTATCTCAGGCGTCTATGGGCATTAAGGCAGGGTACACCCTGGATGGAATGCCAACCCATCACAGGACACACACACACACACACATATTCATACACTAGGGGCAATCAACCTACCGTGCATGTTTTTGGACCGGGGGAGGAAACTGGAGAACCCGGAGAAAAAACCCCTGAGGCACGGGGAGAACATGCAAACTCCACATACACATATGGCCGAGACGGGAATCGAACCCGGACCCTGGCGGTGTGAGGCGAACGTGCTAACCACTAAGCCACCGTAACCCCCTTGTCAATAAAATAGCTGTTGCAATTCTTTTGCACTTTCTTGGAATCAAAATTTTTTGTTTACTTTTATTAGTTTCATAAATAACTCATCTTCAATTCAGCGCCATCTTTAAAGATTGACCATATGACTGTTCACATATATAATCATGCGACCTGGACATGCGAAATGTTTCCATTACACTTTTGCGCTTTATTCCTTTTATACCACACGTTAGCGTACAAACCTTTTTGCAATACGTTCGTTTTTGCCAATTCGACACGTTTCCATTCGGCGTATTTTCAATTTTGGCAAAGGGTAAAGGGGTAAACGTTCTTATCGTCCTGCTAGAAAATCTCTCTCCGTTCAACGAGCTTTACCGGAAAAGGTCTGGAAATGTGTTTGTCATGCTGCCGGTGGTCCTGGGTAACAAATTTACCCAGCACAGCTCCATTTCCATCACACGTGACTGATTCGGTCACGGCACTGCCATTTTTTTTTCCTTCCCCCAATCAGACTGATCAGATTTGATGTCCCTCACCAGACGAAGCGTGATGTCGATCGAGCCGCATTTGAGGCGTGTCTCCATCAGTGGTGCACTTAATGTTGGGGAATAAACCAACGGAATGACATGTTCCTGGCTGTCTAGAGGTTTTTTTTTCCCCTCCGTACCCGTCCGTGCGGCACGCTGCTTCCCAACCCATTTTCAGATCCCGTCCTCCGATACTTAATTATGTCACACAGCAGATGATGTGATCCCATTAGTCTGCTGGAGAGAAATGTGTCACGTTCATTTCCCCTACAAATATTGCAGTCACATTGTGTCTTAGCCATGATTCTACCAGATCCTGCACAGCTGTGTTTTCCAATAAGCTTGGTTAACGGTGAGAAAGTGTGTGTGTGTGTGTGTGTGTGTGTGTGTGTGTGGGGTGGGGGGGGTCTTTCAAAATAGAACTCTGTGATCGATAGGCGCTGCAGAGTAAATTCCCCAGTCTGGTTTGCCGGATGACATAAATGACAGTCGGTAATGAAAACAGTCTGCTGCTGGTCAAAACACACCGAGGCCCAGCGAGAAACGGAGCATAGAAGAGTTCTCCAGACATGTCGGAGGAAGATAATATGGAGCAAAAGAAAATGAAAATAAAAGACTTTTCGTTCTGGTTCTTTATTTATTATTATTATTATTATTATTATTATTATTATATATTATTTAGGAGGGCACGGTGTCTTAGTGGTTAGCACGTTCGCCTCACACCGCCAGGATCCGGGTTTGATTCCCGTCTCGGCCATGTGTGTGTGCATGTTCTCCCCGTGCCTCAGGGGGTTTTTTCTCCGGGTTCTCCGGTTTCCTCCCCCGGTCCAAAAACATTCACGGTAGGTTGATTGGCACCTTGGAAAATTATCCCAAGTGTATGAATGTGTGTGTGAGTGTGTGTGTGTGTGTGTGTGTGCCCTGCGATGGGTTGGCATTCCATCCAGGGTGTATCCTGCCTTAATGCCCGTAGACGCCTGAAATAGGCACAGACTCCCCGTGACCCGAGGGAAGATCGGTAGAAGATGAATGAATGAATGAATGAATACTATTATTTACACAGAGTAATGCCAGTGTCAGTGTCTTTGCATTGTGTTGAGGGAGGTGGTGGCGCAGTGGTTAAGGTGTTGTCCTCTGGACTGGAACATCACAGGTTCAAACCCCACCACAACCACGCTGCCACTAGTGGGCCCTTGAGCAAGGCCCTTAACCCAAAAAAGTCGCTCTGGATAAGGGCGTCTGCCAAATGCTGTAAATGTAAATGCAATGTAAATGTGTATCAATGTGTGTATTGATACGAGGGGATAAAGCACTGCTCGGAATTGTGCCTTGTAGGTTGAAGCTCGATAATGCTCGTGAGTTCAAATCCCATGATGCCAAATGCCATAAAAAGACAAAAAGCTCATTTCCCCCAATGACTAAAATCTCATACTTGTTCAACTGGTTGATATTTAGGCGACTAACGACTTTTTTTTCCTGATCTTTAGTGGTCCTGTGAAGATCTCTCTCTCTCTCTCTCTCTCTCTCTCTCTCTCTCCAGTGATGGATGGGATGGAGGTATGCTGTGCATAGCAACAGACATTTCTACCGAATTGTATCCGAAGATGATACATGCTATGATTGTGCAATAAACGTGTATATTGTGTGCCGGAATATATTGGATATAATACCGCTTCTTTTCCATTTTCCATTTTTCGTAGTTATTCATGCAAAGCAAGTATTGAGTACCGTACATACTTTTCAGTATAATAAGTATTTTTTTCTTATTGGTCTTAAGTAATATTCAAATTTTCTACGATTTTTCTGTTCTGAAAGGTTTGCATAACTTCCCTCGGGTCACGCGGAGTCTGTGCCTATGGGTCACAGGCGTCTATGGGCATTAAGGCAGGATACACCCTGGATGGAATGCCAACCCATTGCAGGACACACACACACACACACATTTATACACTAGGGACAATTTTCCAAGGTGCCAATCAACCTACCGTGCATGTTTTTGGACCGGGAGGAAACCGGAGAACCCGGAGAAAAAACCCCTGAAGCACGGGGAGAACATGCACACACACACACACACACACACACACACACACATATATATATATATATATATATATATACTATTATATATATATATATATATATATACAGTACGGCATCGTGAATCACTCACGTTGCATTTTGTAAATTGACAAACAAAAAAAATCATTATTTATATTTGTGAAAGCATTCTCTGTTTACAACATTTTCACACACACACACACACACACACACACACACATATATATATATATATATATATATATATATATATATATATATATATATATATATATATATATATATATATATCAGCTTTCTCAGGCCCTGTGTGCTGCCAGTAGCTGCATCAGAAATACTTTTCTCTTCGCACTGGCAGTTACACAAGGGCCTTGTTAGTTTGTTCTTTATAAAATCTGCACCATTTTTACCGTCTTTCTTTGTCCTTTTGTACAATCCACTCAGCAATTTCTGCTCTTGTTCCTGGATGTTGTTCAACATTTTTCAAGCTTGCAAAATAAATAAATAAATACATAAATAACTAAATAAAAAGAAGAAGAAGACATGCTGCTCGTGGCGGAAGGATTTCTAAATATACTACATTTTCAGGCAGAGAGTGGTGCAGACAACGAATATTAAGTTGTAAAATGTAATATTATCAGTCATTTCCTAGTTGTAGGACAAAGGAATTATTGTTATTATTATTATTGTGCATGCATGTGTGTGTGTGTGTGTGTGTGTGTGTGTGTGTGTGTGTGTGTGTGTGTGGTGTTGTGTGTGTTCGCATTGTGCAGGATATACATCTTGCGTTTCTGTCGCAGGAAGCTGGGATAAGTAGAACACATGGGAGTAAATTTGCGGGAGGGAAGGGTCTCGGAGGATTTGAGCGCAGACGTGTTCGGCCCTCGGGGTAGAAACACTTTGCTATTATGTGACCAATCAAAAACCATCGGCACAGAAACAAGGAAGGAGCTTGTTACTGTGCAGGCGGGGACATCTATTACACCATGACTACACCAACCAGGTTTGCTTTTGGCTGGAAATATTATAATCGCATAATATTATGGGTTGTGTCGTTCTAACGGGGTAATGCTTGTTAGCTCCTTGAGCCGTAGCTGTGCAGCTGTGCGTGTCGTAATGACGCTTTCCCTTTTTTTTCCCGGTCGGAATCGATGTACGGCATGACATTTCATTTTGTGGCATTTTATTTACACCGCTGAGATACACTACAGTTTGGGTTAAGAGCCTCGCTGAGGGCCCCAGGAGTGGGTATGCGAGGGTGCTGGGATTTGAACCCACAATGTTCTGATCAGAAACATCGTAACCATTGTACTACCAATCAATAACAGGCTGATATTTTATATGTTGACATTTTTAATAAAGAATAGAACAGCCTTTATTGCCACATATTCATTACAGCAGTTTTTTTGGTCAGATACAGCGCCCCCTAGAGCACAGAGGGTTAAGGGCCTTGCTCAGGGACCCAAGGGCGGCAGCTGAAATAAGGCGTCTTCCGATCAGTAGCCCAACGCCGCTCCCAAGCTGGGGTCAAGCTATAGTATGGCTAAGGGGCTCGTTCAAGGGCCCGACAGTCGCAGCTTTGTGGTGAGTCACACAAACCCCTCACCCACAACCCCTCACACACCCCTCACACACCTCACACAACCCATCACACAACCCATCACACACCCCTCACACAATCCTTCACACACCCCTCACACACCCCTCACACACCCCTCACACACCCCTCACACACCCCTCTCACACAACCCTCACACACCCGCACACAATCCTTCACACACCCCTCACACCCCGCAACACACACCTCCTCACACCCCTCACACAACCTCACATATCCCTCACACACCCCTCACACAATCCTTCACACACCCCTCACACAATCCTTCACACACCCCTCACACAATCTTCAACACCCCTCACACAACCCCTCACACAACCCCTCACACACCCATCACACACCCCTCACACAACCCTCACACACCCCTCACACAATCCTTCACAGACCCCTCACACACCCCTCACACACCCCTCACACAACCCCTCACACACCCCTCACACAACCCATCACAACACCCTCACACCACACTCACACACACCCTCTCACACACCCCACACACCCCTCACACACCCCTCACACACACCCTTCACAACCCCTCACACACCCCTCACACACACACCCTCACACAACCCTCACATACCCCTCACACAACCCATCACACAAACCTCACACAATCCTTCACAGACCCCTCACACACCCCACACATCACACAATCCCACTCACACACCCCTCACACAACCCATCACACACCCCACACACAATCACACAACCCGTACAACCCCTCACACACCCCTCACACACCCCACACCCCTCACACAATCCTTCACACACCCCTCACACAACCCTCACACACCTCTCACACACCCCTCACACAATCCTCTCACACACCCCTCACACAACCCTCACACACCCCTCACCCCTCACCAACCCATCACACACCCCCACACAATCACACAAACCTCACACAATCCTTCACAGACCCCTCACACACCCCTCACACACCCCTACACCCCTCACACAACCCTCACACACCTCTCACACAACCCTCACACATCCCTCACACATCCCTCACACAACCCTCACACACCCCCTCACACAACCCCTCATCACACACCCCCTCACACACCTCTCACACACCCCTCACACAACCCATCACACACCCCCTCACACACCTCTCACACACCCCTCACACAACCCATCACACACCCCTCGCACAACCCCTCACACAACCCTCACACACCTCTCACACAACCCTCACACATCCCTCACACATCCCTCACACACCCCTCACACAACCCTCACACAACCCCCTCACACAACCCATCTCACACACCCTCACACACCTCACACAACCCTCACACCCACCCCCTCACACCCCTCACACACCCCTCACACAACCCTCACACACCCCTTCGCCCTCTTTCTTTCTTTCTTTTAAAAGGCCACAAAAGGTTTTGTCCTTGCTTATTCTCTGTTTTTTTGTTC
>JACRUU010000009.1:2324470-2334470 GCA_030449085.1 Kryptopterus vitreolus | reverse complement strand
TGCACGGTAGGTTGATTGGCACCTTGGAAAATTGTCCCTAGTGTATGAATGTGTGTGTGTGTGTGTGTGCCCTGCGATGGGTTGGCATTCCATCCAGGGTGTATCCTGCCTTAATGCCCATAGACGCCTGAGATAGGCACAGGCTCCCCGTGACCCGAGGAAGATCGGATAAAGCGGTAGAAGATGAATGAATGATGAATGAATGAATGCTCATTAATAAGGAGGCAAGGTGGCATAGTGGTTAGCACGTTCGTCTCACACCGCCAGGGTCAGGGTTCGATTCCCGTCTTGGGAAACACATGTGTGTGTGGAGTTTGTGCATGTTCTCCCCGTGCCTCAGGGTTTTCTCCGGGTTCTCCGGTTTCCTCCCGGTCCAAAAACATGCACTATGCCTTGGAAAATTGTCCCTAGTAAGTGTGTGTGTGTGCCCTGTGATGGGTTGGCATTCCATCCATGGTGTATCCTGCCTTAATGCCCATAGACGCCTGAGATAGGCACAGGCTCCCCGTGACCCGAGGGGAGATCGGATAAAGCGGTAGAAGATGAATGAATGCTCATTAATATAGAGTATTATGTCAGTATTATTAGTATAGAGCTGGCCTGGCCAACCAGTGGCCTCATGCGTCTCTTTAACTAGTTTCATGCGGCTCTTTAGGAGCTTTCACATAACATGCGTCAATGGGAATGGGATGATGTTCATGTTTACCCATGTGTATGATGTGGTTCTTTGCAGTAACACAGAAAAAAAGTGGCTCACTAGTTGGCCATCCCTGGTATAGAATATTAGGTCACCTATGTAAAAGGTAAAATACATTAATAACAGCCTCTATTTTTTTAATAAATGCATGCAAATACAAATACAGACACGGGAGAACCTACGAACACTGTTATTAATCTTTTGTCGTTTTTTTAAGCAAAGCGTGTAAATATTCGTTGCATTTAGGTGTTTTACGTGTATGTAAAATATATACAACACTCGCGTTCAAATCGAGTAGCATCAATCTCTATAAGTCAGATGGATGATTATTATCTCACGCTATCACTCATACAACCCCAGGGATCATTTCCATAACGCAGCGGAATCCATCATTTATTTACTCCATAATTTGTTATTCCTGGTCCTGTTTTTTTTTTTGATCACGTTCAAATGATTTTCTATTAGACATATCAAATCCAAATTCAAATAAAGTGGCATGAAAGCCTTTTGTTAAACACACATAAATATACACATGTGCACGCTCACACAATACGCCTACAGCACATCTACTGCATATATTGTATATAAGTTATAATACATGCACCTGGATTGCAGTAATATACAGTGGCTTAGTGGTTAGCATGTTCGCCTCACACCGCCAGGGTCTGGGTTCGATTCCTGTCTCGGCCATGTGTGTGTGGAGTTTGCATGTTCTCCCCGTGCCTCAGGGGGTTTTTCTCCGGGTTCTCCGGTTTCCTCCCCCGGTCCAAAAAAATGCACGGTAGGTTGATTGGCACCTTGGAAAATTCTCCCTAGTGTATGAATGTGTGTGTGTGTGTCCTGGGATGGGTTGGCATTCCATCCAGGGTGTATCCTGCCTTAATGCCCATAGACGCCTGAGATAGACACAAACTCCCCGTGACCCGAGGGAAGATCGGATAAAGCAGTAGAAGATGAATGAATGAATGAATTAACCTAATACTAAACTATATCAGGGCAATTTCATTCTCTTATTCTTCTCATGAAGGCCTGGAAAAGCAGAATAATAACGTGTGTGGAATTGGAAACGTGCCTGGAGAAGAGAAACATGTTTCAGTGACTGGCAGATTTGCCAAACTGGAATGTTGTCCTTATTATTTTTGAATATTTTAATCTTAATAGATCAGATGAACGTCTGTGTCTCAATTAACACATTTTCACAAAGTATTTCATTCATTCATCTTCTACCGCTTTATCCGATCTTCCCTCGGGTCACGGGGAGTCTGTGCCTATCTCAGGCGTCTATGGGCATTAAGGCAGGATACACCCTGGATGGAATGCCAACCCATAACACAACACACACACACACACACACACACACACACACACACAGTCATACACTAGGGACAATTTTCTGCAAGGTGGCTTAGTGGTTAGCATGTTCGCATCACATCGCCAGAGTCCGGGTTCGATTCCCGTCTCGGCCATGTGTGTGTGGAGTTTACATGTTCTCCCCGTGTCTCAGGGGGTTTTTCTCCGGGTTCTCCGGTTTCCTCCAGGTCCAAAAACATGCACGGTAGGTTGATTGGCACCTTAGAAAATTGTCCCTAGTGTATGAATATGTGTGTGAGTGTGTGTGTGTGCCCTGTGATGGGTTGGCATTCCATCTAGGGTGTATCCTGCCTTAATGCCCATAGACACCTGAGATAGACACAGACTCCCCGTGACCCGAGGGAAGATCGGATAAAGCGGTAGAAGAAGTGAAGATGAATGAATGAATGAATGAATCTAAGAGTCACGACCTCAACACTGGTTATGTCCTTGCTGGAGTGTGACGTCATTTGTTGTCGTGTGCAGGTGCGATGGATCACGTACAAACCAATAGGGTGTCGGAATGGTATATGTTTATATCCCATCCAAACACATTCACTCATTTTAAAAAGGTAAGGAATAGACAGAATGGAAAATAGAAGCAGTGGAAGTAAAAAGAATTACCTCAGAAATTTCTACTTAAGTAAGTGTTTGTACTTCGTTACATGACACCTGTGCATTTTATTAAAGTAAGGAGGAAATTGTTGTTGTGATTTTGTTTACAAACATGATGTTTATGTGTTTGTGTGGGAATTTCACGTGAGAAAACGACCGTTAGAAACTTGAATCCGGTTACGTGCCGTGCGCGAGGGAAAGGCGGGAGGCGCGTGCGGTGCGGTGTGTGTGTGTGTGTGTGTGTGTGTGTGTGTGTGTGTGTGTGTGTGTGGTGGGGGGGGGGGGGGGGGGGGGAATCGAGTTCTCCTCAGCGCTTAATCAGGCCTGATGGCGGATTCTCTCCTGGAGCTTTAGAGGAGAGTTTTTGGGCTGGACCTGGGACTCCGCCGAGCCGCCCGAGAACATCACGGAACAACAAACACGGTAAAATAAAAAAAAGAAAAAGAAAAAAAAACACACTTCATGTTTCTTCATCTTTTATTGAGTAAATACAGTAAACAAATGACCAGCGCAGGAAAAATCCGTGTCAGTGAAAGAAACCCGAACTTCCAGATGAATCCCTGCGCTTTTCAACGTTCACTTGTTCCTGAAGTGAAACTTCCCAAAGGAGATATTCTGTGTTACATTATATTTATTATATCTATATATTATAAAGTGTATTATTTGATGACGCTCTGTCCCATATTCAGAGTCTAATCCAGAATAATGTGAACTCCTCTTCTGCTCCTCTTCTGCACCCTTTCATTAGCACTGATGCTAACTCCAAATATGTAGGAACATATGTCATCTAATATACATAAAGAATTTTTACATGGGATAAATTCAGCTTTACTATATATATATATATATATATATATATATATATATATATATTATATGTCACTTCGTGGTAGATTGTCCAAAGCAAAAAAAAAAAAAAAAAAACACAAAAAAAAAACAAAACTCCAGTGTGGTGTTTGCTTTATGAGGTAATTGTTTATGGGGTTTAGACGAAACACTCCTAGTTTAGGAAAACATTGTGAGGTCCGATGCTTCGAAGGTGTATCTTGCAGAACCAAGCCAACAAATTTATGGTGACATGAAATTGGTAGAAGGGGGGGCAGGGTGGCTTAGTGGTTAGCACGTTCGCCTCACACCGCCAGGGTCCGGGTTCGATTCCCGTCTCGGCCATGTGTGTGTGTGTGTGTGTGGAGTTCGTGCATGTTCTCCCCGTGCCTCAGGGGGTATTTCTCCGGGTTCTCCGGTTTCCTCCCCCGGTCCATAAACATGCACGGTAGGTTGATTGGCACCTTGGAATATTGTCCCTAGTGTATGAATGTGTGTGTGAGTGTGTGTGTGTGTGTGTGTGTCCTGCGATGGGTTGGCATTCCATCCAGGGTGTATCCTGCCTTAATGCCCATAGACGCCTGAGATAGGCACAGACTCCCCGTGACCCGAGGGAAGATCGGATAAAGCGGTAGAAGATGAATTTCAGAGACGAACCAGAACCAGGAGAATGTACAGGACGTAGTGGCGTAATGGAGAAAGCCAGTGGGTTTGAGTCCCATTTTGTGCCTGACTTTTGGGCCCTTGAGGCAGGCCCTTATCCCTCTCTGCTTCATTGGTGCTGTATCATATAGTATATAGCATATAGTAATAACTATAGTTATAACTCTCTTTCTGACTGGCATGTGTACGATGAATAAGTTTAGAGCGCTTATATTTAGACTTTCGGTAAGACTACAGAGAATGAGAAGTACATACACTGACCGACCAGTTTATTAGGAACGTGATTGGGAATATGATTTATACCTTATGAGGTTCAGAAAGTATTAAAGGACTAATAATCCGGGAATAAAAGATCTCAGGGCACGACTCTCTGAACCACTGTCCATTTCGTATTTTTGGCTATGACCTCTAGACTCGAACTTATCCGGAGAGACGAGCGATTAGATACCATAAACGTACATTTTCGGTGCTTTTTCTAAGGGGGAGGGGTCAGTGACATCACGTGACATAATCAGATAACTCCCCACGTCGTGCCGAGCGTTTAGACGTGTCACATGGCCACGTAGTCCAAGTTTCGCATATTTCGTACGTTTACGTTCAATATGGGATTTTGTCGGAGATACTTGTGAAGTAGAATTTTCAGTGGATGCTTTGTTAAAGGCTTTTTATACTTGACAGCGCTTTTTAAGGCAATATAATATTTTATATTATTAAGGCTTATATTTTTTATATTTTAAGGCTTATAATATTTTATAAATTATTATATGTATTACAATAAAGCACAACGAATCAAATGAATTGTTTAACACATTTTTATTGTATTGATTCAGTTAAATTGTCTGAAATGAAATTGTTGAAATAAAAATAGATAAAAGAAAATAGGTTACATTCATTAGGCGTCATTTTGGCAGTATAGATGTGCGTATAAATGTGTTACCTGTAATTTTTACATTGTAAATACCGGTTCCACTTATATTCGCATACTTTAACAAATGCCGTCCATCCTTTATTCATTCCCTCTCTCGAAATGTTTTCTTATAAGACAAATTTTTAAAGCCGGACCTAAAATGCTAAAGAGTCCATAAACGACATACTACTATTTGTATTTCTACAGCAGTGACACTGCGCTAAGTCTTGTTTATTTTGCGCTTTTTAAGTTTAATAACAAGTTTAATCAAATTTGCTATCTGCCACTTAATACGTTCCTGTTATTGTAACTTTGTTTTGCATGTAAAAAGGATTGTGACTCCGAAAAGCCCCGTACTGTAATACTTCGCTATGAATACGTTGTACCTTTTCACGGTATTTAATATTTTGTAGCTTGACAATAATTTGTGTTTGTAATTTTTCACGTCAACACAAAACATTTAAGTGTTAAGCAACAGAACATCTCTGTTTGCCCGTGTTTACAACAAAGAAAGGTCATGCCCGCTATTTTGCACGCCTATCCGTCGCTGCTGGCTTACGTTTCTGAGATGCCTAGGTTGCAGGTGCACGCATCTGTTACCATAGTTTCCTCCTCGTGTGCGAGAGATAATGGTGATGATGATGATGATGTCAGCGTACACGCTGAGCCATCCCCCTCTCTCTCTCTCTCTCTCTCTCGCCCTCTCTCTCCGTCATCCCGCTCACCCTCCCAGAGAAGCAGCTGTCCTCTCGTCTCTCTCTCTCTCTCTCTCTCTCTCCCTTCCCGGTTCTCATTCGGCGCTACGTCGCGAGCAGGTAGGCAGCCTGGCGAGGGGTTTCGCAGTTTCAGGGACGCACCGGGACTCGTCTCGGCCTGCGTGTTCACGCGTTAAATCTGTGTGCTGGATTACGAAGGAGAGATTGTGTGTTTGTGTGAAAGGGTCGGTCTCGAGGATGTCTTTGAAAACTCGTGTTTGTGTGTGTTTGATGTTTTCTGAGCTGTGTGCGAGAGAGAGAGAGAGAGAGAGAGAGCGAGATGTGCGGATCAATAGACATTCATGTTTGTTCATTTTTTTAAATTTGTAATTTATAATTCGGGGATAAAATCGGTCATGTCGCGTAATCAGCAATAAAAATCCAACTTTGTGTTTTTTTTTTTTTGTTTTTGTTTTTTTTTTTTTTTTTTTTTGGCCAAAAATGTTTTAACAGCGTCTATAATTTAATATTTCTCGATGATAGAGATGATTTTTTTATTCAGATCTACATTTGTATTCTTTATTATTAATGTGCTAATGTTTGCTTTTAGTCATAAAATCCTAATAATGAGGAAATGTTTCACTTTTTAATATCAATGTAAAAGCTTTTTATGTTAAATAAATAAATATATAATAATATATAATAAATATATAATAATACATAAATATTAAAGTTTTTTTATATAAGGAATTTTTATAATACAGTTCTTTAAGCCATTTTTTCCCTTCGGTTCAGCTCATATTTATAGTTTTAAGGATGTCATTATTACCTTTGCGCTCATAATCATGCTTTTGATCTATTTGGAATTAGAAATTGTTGTTTTCTCCACTAAGCTGTGTTTTTTTCTGGGTATTATTGGATGGGTCTGTTAAGTCTATCTGAACCCTCGATTTGGATATGCTGGAAGGTGTAATATAATGTACATCAATTTAATTACATACATTATATATATATATATATAATTGTCTGATGATAATGTGGCCAAATTGAGGATATTTATTCCTTAAACCTTGTGAATTCCTTTTGTTGAAATAAATCCTACATTATAAAGGCAGCTTTATTTATTTATCGTTGTTGAACATTCACCTGGTTTGAAGATTTGCTTGACCAAAAGGTTTATTTTTTTTTTCTCTCTCGTGCAAAGCTCCGTTCTACCCTTTTGTTTTGTTTACTGGTTAAACAGTGTCCCGCATGTAAAGCTTCAGCCTCCTCTTATCTCATAAAGTACACAGTGATGCTGTATTTTTTTCCCCCCACTGGCTCCCGTTGGTTTCTGCGTGTGTCACAGAGAGGCTGGTGTCATGTTGGCATATGGACTCTTCCTGCTGTTGGAGTGGCATCTCCGCCCCTAGAGCTGCTCCGCAAACACAGAAGCTTCTCATCCCTTTCTCTCTCTCTCTCTCTCTCTCTCTCTCTCTCCCTCCCTGCCCAGCCTTTGGCGCATGCCTTCGCCTCCGTGCTCTCTGCGTTTCATCCTTTCTGGCTCGGCGGAGCTGCATTGGTGCAGTGGGACAGGATGCTTTCCAGCACTCATTTATTCGAGCTCTGATGTAGCGCACGGGCGTGCGGAGAAATTCCGAGCGCTCCACATTCCACAGTAAAATTCCACGAATTAAAATGGAAACACGCGCTCGCTTAAAGCTGCATCGCATTAAAACCCGATCTGCACCGGCCCTATATTTATTGTTAGACTCGTGCGTATCAGCTTTATTAACTCTTATTCCGTGCAGGAAAGGTTGTTGCACAAACACGAGTACTCGACTGGGCCCGTAACAAGTGCGTTTCTTACCGAATGAGCGCTTTTCATACAGCTGGACTCTTTAGCCTCAACGATTAAAGAGAGACAGCACGGTAATTGTACGACGGGTAAGAACTCCCGTCTCCCGGCGCTAGTGTGCACGAGCAGAGGGACACGAGTACGTGGCTGCCACATGATGAATGGACTTCGTAGGCAAAAGGCCTTATTTACAAAGCCGAGGCCAGGAGGGCCGTCACGCTGTCAGCTTCAGGAAGTGGCAGGAAAACGGGGAAAAAAAAAACGCGAGCACTACACGATGAACGCGCTCTAGCCGCTACACCTGTCAGCCGAGTGATGAATAAGGATATGGTTTTGTGCACTGCTTGTACATGCACCTGCATACGTACGTGCTTAAAGCTCGTATAAAGTATAGTTATAGGTTCCCTATGATGCCATATAAATCCGTCATTGTCTATGCAGAAATAATGCACACCCTACTGACCAATCGGATCACACCAAGCTTTGGTGTAATTCCGTCTCTCTAAACCAGGTGTGTGAAACTCATTTTCATCAGCGTTATTTGGTTCCCTTCGACGGGCCGATATACACTCTTTGATGACAGTGTGGGATACAGTGCACTCTAGTGGCGGGATGCCGTCACTTTGCGGGTATTTGTATGCATTGTGGGAGATGTAGGTTATTGTCAGTGCACACTTTAAAACAGCATAGCCTTATTTGAAAAACAATCGCATAAAAGGATGTTGAGTTTGACATGTGTGTTCTAAATACTTATATATACATTTTGTTGTCAAACCAAGCGTACGTTTACATTAGTTGTGGTAGATATATCATAGCAGTCACCAAAAAATAAATGACTAATACATTTTGTGTACCACTGATACCAGGGTTGCATAGATGTTTAAGCGTTTCTGTAAGCAGATAACATAAGTTTGTCGTTACTTCCTCGTCCAGTTTATTAGGAACACTCGCACATTCATGCAGCTATCTAATCGTCCAACAGCAGCAGGTTGCAAAATAATGATGA
Organism: Kryptopterus vitreolus; assembly: GCA_030449085.1. Classification (NCBI taxonomy): domain Eukaryota; kingdom Metazoa; phylum Chordata; class Actinopteri; order Siluriformes; family Siluridae; genus Kryptopterus; species Kryptopterus vitreolus. Next base: position 2,325,875 of record JACRUU010000009.1, on the reverse strand, counting down.
ATAGATAAACCCGGACTTCATCAACCCATTATTGCTTCACATTCTGTCCTTAGAGGACTGTAGTGTAACCCAGTATGGTCTTCTGCTGTCGTAGTCCATTGTCCGATGTATGCTTTTCTGCTGATTTATAAAATTTATAAAACCGGTTTGATCGTCCCCCCCCCTCCCTTCTTCTGATCTTCCTGATCCACACGACCACTGAAATATCGCTTAACTCTGTGTTTTTTGTTTTCCGCACCACTCTGGGCGAATTCTGGCCGAACACCCAGCGGTTTCTGAAATGCTTTCTTTGAAATGAATCCGGCGTTCGATTACAAAACATGAACCCGTATCATGTTTTTCCATTCCGTTCACTTTATTGGCGGCGTAAATAACACCATCACTGTGTTGGTACGCTCGGGCAGCAAGTGTGTGTCGAATGTGCATATGGCACGTAGAAAAACATTCCCCTGTATATCCCGATGGGATTATACCCTGTGTGTGAAAGAAGAAATGTAGAACTTCTTGATTAAAAATAGACAAAAGCACACGAGAAAAAAAAACATGTAGACGCCCCAAGACTTCAATTATCAGCAAGAAAACAGGCTGTCAAAGGGAAGAGTACATGGTGTTTTTGTGCATTGTGATTGCACGAACATTATACTATAGATATATGTGTGGTGTGTATTCTGGGGCAAAAACCCCAAGGGTATTCCTTTATTTTCCAAATGTGCTGTTGACAGGATTATTTCCATGACCGGCCTTTTTCCTGAGTTGACTATCCGTCCTTCCCTTTTTTTCTCAGGCATTAGTTTATCATGTAACAGAAAGGGATGTTTTCGTAAAGAGGTTGTTGGTTGCAATACGATATCAGTCATTCCCTAATTAGAAAACAAAATGGAGCGCTTTCGCATCTGGGTTTTAATTAGTGTTGGGCAATGACACAAATGTCAGTGATTCCTGAAAGCACTTGGGTCGCGACCTGTACAGAAGTGCTGTATTTAAAAAGTAGAAAGTTTAATAATAATGCGTTTTTCAGTAACAATAAATACGTGTTAAACGTTTACTTTTTGAAAACCGGCATTTTTTTAAATAATTGATGCTGAAAAGGGAAATAAAGTACAATAAATTGAATACCATATTATATTATTCCATATCCCAGCCATGGGTTATAATAATGTTAGAAAAACGTTATCATTTCTGATTATCATTATCATTTCTGCAAAAAATCTATAAGGAATTCTATAGCTCGCAAGCTTGGTTGGATCGTGCTTGCAAATGTATTTTTTAATTTTTTAATTTTTTAATTTTATTGATAAAACCAATACTGAATCGTCAAAATGTGAATATATTAATTATATCAATACGTACTGAGGAAAATAAAGAACGTGCATTCAAATTGAAACCCAAAAAAATATACAACGCT